>JAQQSY010006004.1:0-11307 GCA_028646535.1 Procyon lotor | reverse complement strand
GAGAGAAAGATTCTCTGGAGTTCCACAGTTGTCACTGATTGATGAACTAGGTCTTGGCTGGATATTCTCACTGATCTTCTGGGGGAGGGGCCGTAGCCTTGGTTCTCAAATGTCTTTGCCCGAGGCGGAATTGCACTGCCCTTGCCAGGGGATGGGCCAAGCACTTTGCTCAGGTTGGCTCTCGGAGTCTTTGTTCCCTGAGCGCTTTCCATACTGCCCGCCCTGGAGGCCGGGAATGAAAATCGTGGCCTCCTAGTCTCTGGCCCAGAGGAGCCGAATGCTGGGCACCGAGATCCTCCACAGGGCCTTAGAGGAAAGCCATTATCACTCCCATCTCCCTTGTCTGCCGCCGGCACTCTGTGCTCAGCTAGCCCGTGGCGGAGTGCTTCTATCTGTGGTGCAGGGCCCCGTCTGGAGTCCCCAAACCAGCAGATTCCTGCTGCACGCTCCTGCGCCAGCCCTCCCAGAAGAGGAAGGAGGGGGTGTCTCCGGAGCTGCCTCCCGTGGGGTTACCTCCTGAAGTACGGCAGCCCTATATGAACTATATGTCTCAGTTCCTATAGTCCAATGTAGGCCTATGAGGCGTTGGCGCGGCTCCTTCTCTGCCGCCGGCTTCTCTGCCCCAATACCTGGGAGCTTTGCCGCCCTCGGGCTCCCCTGTTCCCTCGGTGACCCCACGGGTCCTGAACCCACACTGTTTTCACGACGGCTGAACCCCAGTTAGCCTCCGGAACGATGTCCCTCAGCGGAGCGGACCAGAAGTTCCGGATTTTGTGCTCCGCGGCTCTGCGGCTGCTGGGAGCCGGCCCCTCCCCCCGGGGTCTCTCTTCCCGTCGCTTTAAATTCACTTTTTGCACACGTCCTACCTTTCTGCAAGTGGTCTATTTTCTGCTCCTAGAATTGCTGTTCTTATTCTCTTCTCTCTCCTGTTGTGTTTGCCGGCTTTTAGAGTCGTTTTCTGCCTCTTTAGCTGGACTTCTGGGACCCAGTGCTTTCTGTGCGTCCAACACCTCCGCCATCTTGCCTTGAGACTCTTATTATTATTTTTTTTAAAAAATCAATTATTGGGATTCTTTGACTCCTAAATTGAAAGGTGTCTTTCTTCAAAGAGATATTTGTTCTTCCTTTGTCGAGCCCCTGGCTAACTACAATGGAAGGATGGTCTCTTCGGTCCAACGTCCACTGTGGCGACACATCCTGGTATTTAATGCTCTCTCCTCCTCCCTGTAAATATTATCGAAATCAAAGCATATACACCATGGTGATTATAGTTAATAATACAGTTCTGTATATTTGAAAGTTGCCTAGAGAGTAGATTTTTTCATTTCTCAGCACACACACAAGAAAATTGTAATCATGTGAGGTGATGGATTTGTTAACTGACCTTTTTGTGGTAATCATTTTGTAAGATATACATGTTTTAAAAAACATAAATCATTCAATTTGGCAAATGCCCTCAGGACAGAGCAGAGTTCTAGCTTCCGGTTAGCCATCTGCATTCCAACTATCTCTCAGAATTTGGCTTACATAGCAGCTCTCTATTACTGCAATAATACTATATAATAAATAACCACAGTACTTCAGTGATAGACAAAAAGAAGGGTATATTGCTGATGTATCTGAGGCAGCTCTGAAAATCTTCGAGGGGCTTGTTTAGCTGTACAGGCTTAGCTTCTGTCAGCAGAAGATGGCTGCAGCTGGCATGATGGGTGATTTGACATGACCTCTGATGGTTCTCATCCTCTCCCTGGGCTCTGGAGAGCTAGCCAAGGCATATTCCTCTTAGGGCTCTCTCAGGGGTTATGAATGGGAAAATCCAAACACTCAAGATCCTTTCAAGCTCGTGCTTTTGCAGCATGCTGATCAATATCCCATTGGCTCAAAGCAAGCCACATGGTAAAACCAGGGGCAGAGTGGGAGGTCACTGCATAACAAAGAGTATGGATACTTTGGATTGAAAAATTGGGGCTTTTTTTTTTTTTTAAAGATTTTATTTATTTGACAGAGAGAAACACAGTGAGAGAGGGAACACAAGCAGAGGGAATGGTAGCGGGAGAAGCAGGCTTCCTGCCAACCAAGGAGCCCGATACGGGGCTCAATCCCAGGATCCTGGGATCATGACCTAAGCCGAAGGCAGACGCTTAATGACTGAGCCACCCAGGCGCCCCGGGGCATTTTTTTTTTCAATTTAATGCAGCTCAGTAATTTTTTATTATTTTGTCGGTTCTGTGGTGCTATTATGAAGTTTATTGTTTTTTATTTACCTAATATTTTTGCTGTTTTTGTTGGTTTATATGGTTGAAATAGACTAGCCTAAGAGAAGAGAGGCTGTTTTCATTGATTTATTTTTTAAAAAAAATCTATAATTATTGATCTCTTTTAACATTTTGAGGCAGATGTTGTCAAATAAAAAGCACATATAATTATAACTATCATTACAAATGGGTGAATTAGTTGGATCAAACATTAACGTAATTTAGGGTGGTGTTTGTTTTGTTTGTATAATTAGATAAAAATTAAGTTTTCCTATAATTGAATATATAGATTTATAAAATAAGAAAATATGACCCATACTTTACCTAAAGTATCTAAAAGAAATCACTGCCATTAGGTTTTTAAAAATAATTAGTGTTGTTTGTACTAAATATAGTGTTTCATTTCACTTCAGAACATATTGAGGAAAATATTTCCATGTTGATAAATACTATAAGTACTATATATTTTTAATGTCTACATGCTTTTTTATTTTATTGTTTACCACAATTTATTCAGCCAAACTCTTATTTTTGGACAGGTTGGCTATATTTTTTCAAATATTTTAAATAATGCAGCAAAGGAATACTCATGTAGATTTTTATTTTCTTTGTATTTTTTTTTAAGAATAAATTACCTGAATTAGAATGAATTGATTAAAGCTTATGCCCATTTTCAAGGATATGATACATATTTCCTTTCTTTTTAAGAAGAAACAAAATGTTATTTTATTTATTTATTTATCTTTAAAAAAATTCCAGTGTGGGTAACATACAGTGTGATACTAGTTTTAGGAATACAATACAGTGATTCAGCAATTCCGTATATTACTCTGTGCTCCTCATAATAAGTGTACTCTTAATCTCCATCACCTATTTCACCCATCCCCAATCCACCTCCCCTCTGGCAACCATCAGTTTGTTCTCTGTAGTTAAGAGTCTGGTTTTTGGTTCATTTCTTTTTTTTTTTTCCTTTATCCTTTTGTTTCTTAAATTCCACGTGTGAGTGAAATCATACGATATTTGTCTTTGACTAGCTTCTTTCGCTTAACATTGTACTCTCTAGATCCATCCATGTTGTTGCAAATGACAAGATTTCATTCTATTTTATGGATGAATAATATTCTATTCTATATATATACATATCATCTTCTATATCACGTCTTCTTTATCCATTCATCAATCAGTGGATACTTGGGTTGCTTCCATATCATGACTGTTGTAAGTAATGCTGCATATAAACATACACGTGGTGCATGTATCCCTTTGAATTAGTGTTTTTGTATTCTTTGAGTAAATTCCCAGTAGTACCATTACTGCATAATATGGTAGTTGTATTTTTAATTTTTGGGGGGAACCTCCATACTGTCTTCTACCATGGTTGCACCAGTTTGTATTTGCAAAGTGTATGAGGGTTTCTTTTCCTCCATAGGAATGTGATATATATTTCTATATTTGCCTCCAGAAAGGTTGTTTACCTGTTGCATGCACTAGAAATGAATGAAGACCACTCCAGTGAGATCAAATGGAGGATATTTGTTCAGAGCTTGCTGTATCAAAGGAATCAGTCACCATCACTTGCATTTGGCAGAGACTCAGAGGTAGTCAGGCGAGAGGGAAAGCTTTACAGGGAAAGAAAGGGAAGGTTACAAGGTATACTCCAATTGGAATTTATTGGCGTAGGAAAGTTGGAGACAGGCTCACTAGCAGCAGTGTGTGTTAGGTAATGGGTTTGAGGGGTGTATTTAGCTTTCTCTGGTTGGTCCTAAGTTGAAAGCAGGGGCAAAACAAAACAAAACGAAAACTCACAACATCTTGTGAATTGTTGATCAAATCTTGAATGCTCTCAGCCAGTTGATGCAAAGGTTTGATATTTTGACCTGTGTGTGTGTGTTTGTTTTTTTTTTTTTTTTTTTTTATAGAAGTTGTAGTGTTGCTTCCTAGACTTTTTAAAGATTTTATTTATTTGCCAGAAAGAGAGAGAGAGCATGAGTGCAAGCAGGGGGAGCAGCAGGTAGAGGGAGAAGCAAGCTCCCCACTGAACAAGGAACCCAATGCAGAACTGGATCCTAGGACTGTGGGATCATGACCTGAACCAAAGGTAGAAGCTTAACCAGCTGAGCCGCCCAAGCATCCCTCCTAGACTTCTTATATTCATCAGAGCTCTGCTGTCATAGATGGTCTGGCTCTTGCTCAGTCTTTAAATATTGAAAGAACCATATAAGAACTAAATGCTTAATTTGGATTGTGGTTTTATTTATTAAAAAAAACACTTTTAAATTAAATATTCATGGAAAGATTTTGGCAAAATAATTGATCCATTGCAAAGTCTGAGCAAATACCAGCTATTATTATCAACTTATTTAACTTTCTAAAATAGTGTATTAAGCACATTATGCCTTATGAAAACTCAGTGGAATTTAATTTCCTATGGAATTGTCTTGGTTCAAGCTGCTCTAACAGAATACAATAGACTGGGTGGCTTATAAACAAGAGACATTTGTGTTATAGAATTCTGAAGACTTGGGAATCCAAGACTTGGGAATCTAAGTCTTCAGACTTGAAATGAAGGTGTTTTGCAGATTGACTTTCTGGTGAGAGCCCACCTCCTGATTCATAGACAGCCAGGTTTTTTTTTTCGCTATGTCCTCACATGGCAGAAAGGGTGAGGGATATTTCAGAACTCTCTTTTAAAAGGACACTAATCCCATTCATGAGGGATCCAGTGTCATGACCTAATCACCTCCCCAAGGCCCTATCTCTCAATACCGTCACATTGGGGATTAGGTTTCAATAAGAGACTTTTGAGAAGACACAGCAGTCAGTATAGCAAGATATGTGAAAATCTTTAGTAGATGCTCAAGACTTCCATATTCTGTCCCTAATGTGTACATCCAAGACTCATGAGCCTAGTCATAAACTCGGCTCATAAGCCATAACTTATTTACGTCTGTACAGAAACTTTGTTTTTGACTCTGTTATACTGTTTTCTCCTTTTCCAAAATTCCTTCTCCCTTATATCTATTTGAATTTTCCAGTTCTTCAAAACTCATTAATTTTCCACCTTCTATATTAAGATTAGTTACCATCAGACTCTCTTCTTTTTATCGTACTTCTATCATGACTAATTTGATATCATATGCTAATTTAGTCCTACCTTTTCTGACCAGTTCACTTATATGCAGAGGCAAACATTCTCACATAGTTTTATATCTTTTTATTGCTGAATGTCATAATTTCTATTAATGGCTACTGAACACATATTTCTTGATCAATTAATGTTTTCTTACGAAACCACAGATCTAGAAAAAAGTTCTTTACCAGAGAAAATTACTTAACTTTAGGGTTTTAGTGCTCCCATTTTCATAAAGGAGATAATGCTTTGAGTTTTCTTTCAGAGAAACAAAAATGAGAACATTTAAAGTTTTATCTGTTTCTAGAGAAGGCATTATGTAATGAAAATAATGCTGGCAGGAAAACATGAATAAACACTGGGAAAGTAAAGTTTTTATATTTGTTGTAGGAAAAATATTATGACCTAATATAAGCAATTTCAATGTTGCTCAATGCTTATCTTCTACAATGTATCAAAGAGGTAAGAAGTCACACTTTTTTCTGTCAAAAATGACTTTTTCCCCCCAGATTTTTACTAGCTCAAACTGTAGACCAAAATGCTTTTATTATTCCTCTTTTTGGTTTCAGTATCTTTTGAAGAAAATCTACAGATGATGGTCATATTGTTGGCGTTGGAATTATCTATTTGATATGAATTCTACTTTCTTGCAACACTAAAAATTCATAAAAGACAAAATGAAACATTTCTCTTTCAGATCAGAGTGGGATAGTTGGGAATAAGAAGGTATAAAGTTTTATTTCATGTAGTGTATACTTGTAATAGGAGCCAGAAACACACAGCAGGGTGAGAAATTTTAAAAGCAAAATTTATCACTGGGGAGCTATGGGCTATCAGTAACAACCTGAGGAGATTTCTTATAGAAAGATACAGGAACAGCAAAGTATCTCAAATAAAGGAACAAAATAAAACTTTATGTATTCGTTATAACGAGTTGGATTAATTTGGGGGAAATGTCATTGTCTGTGTTTGCTTTATTAACATTAATTTTTTAAAAACATTAAATAAAATAACAACCTTCCGGGGCACCTGGGTAGCTCAGTGGTTTGAGCCTCTGCCTTTGGCTCAGGTCATGAACTCAGGGTCCTGGGATCGAGCCCCGCATCGGGCTCTCTGCTCAGCAGAGAGCCTGCTTCCTCCTCTCTCTGCCTGCCTCTCTGCCTCTCTCTGTCAAATAAATAAATGAAATCTTTAAAAAAAAACACTACTGGGTATTTACCCTAAAGATACAAATGTGATCCAAAGGAGCACGTGCACCCCAATGTTTATAGCAGCAATGTCCACAACAGCCAAACTATGGAAAGACCCTAGATGTCCATCAACAGATGAATGGATAAAGAAGATGTGGTATATATATACAATGGAATACTATGCAGCCATCAAGAGAAACGAAATCTGGCCATTTGCAATGACGTGGATGGAACTGGAGGGTATTATGCTAAGCAAAATAAGTCGGTCAGAGAAAGACAATTATCACATGATCTCTCTGATATGAAGAATTTAAGAGGCAAGGCGGGGGTTTGTTGGGGGTGGTGGAAAGAAATGAAACAGGAAGGGATGGGGAGGGAGACAAACCATAAGAGACTCCCAGACTCATGAAACAAACTAAGGGTGGCTGGGAGATGGGGGGGTAGGGATAGGGTGGCTGGGTTGTGGACATTGGTGAGGGTATGTGCTGTTAAGTGTTGTGAAATGTGTAAGCCTGATGATTCACAGACTTATACCCTGGGGCAGATAATACATTATATGTTAATAAAAATTTAAAAAAAAAAACCTTCCATTAAATCAAGTGAGATTAATAAATACAGCTTTATTCTTTGATAGGCAAAGATACATTGTACTTTTAAAATATTAAATATTTTCTTAATATTTAAAGCATTTTTATTCACTATTAATTTTTATTTTGAAATGAATCATTGAGAAAATACAAGTTTTTTACTTACAGCATTTATTTGTAAATACTCCATAGTCTATAACAAAAAACTCAACTGCTACGGAAGAATTAGGCTTTATTTTTTTCTATTTATTTTTAAATTTGAAAAACACTGCAAAGTTGAAGGGCATTTATTGATAATTATTTTTACAAACTAGTATTATCATACAAAAGAACCAAGATGTTATACTCTGAAGGAGAGGTAAAATGCTGACTATTAATGGTTAATTTTTAAATTCTAAAGGTGATTAATTTATAACTCAAAGATTATGGTCAAAGCAGATAGTTATATCACATAATTGGGCATTTTAACAATGGATTGGGGTGTTTTGCCTGGCATAAATAGGAGTTTTGTGATAGACTGGATTATAGGTATTTAATTACTTACTAATATATAGGAATAGAATTTACTTTGCATGTTGAAAAACCTTTCCAAATGAATAGTTACACAGTATAGAATTAGGATAAACATGTAATTTTTCATTTAAACCAGGACACTTTGGGGAGGAAAAGGGCACTGGCTAATACAATGTTGGGCCAACTGGAGCAAATGTGGGCCATCCTGGGCAAATCAGGATATGTTATCAGACTACAAACAATGCACACTGAACCCTTTACCCACATCCCCAACTAACCAGGTTTTTAAATGAATCCCCCTTTTGCTTTTATATACATATACATTTTAGTAAGATTCTAGAAGAAAGACCTTTTTATTTATTTTATTTTTTATTGAGGGAGGAGGAGCCGATGGAGGAGAGAGAGAATCTTAAGCCTGATGCAGAGCTCAATCTCACAATAATGAGATCATGACCTAAGCCAAAATCAGGAGTCAGGCACTTCACACACTGAGCCATCCAGGTGCCCCTAGATCAAAACCATTCATGAATACCATCTCAAATTTCTGTGGGGAAAATACCCAGCATACTTTTTTTTCTGTGTACTTTTCATAGAGTACATTAACATTGGATTTTACTGAAGGTCTCTATATATCACTTATGGATTGTATTTCACATTGTCATAACACAGATTTTTTTTTTGAAAAGTGCTATTTTACATGTTTAAAGCAATGTTTGCAACAACTTACTTTCTCTGGCTGTAATGTTTATAGAGATGAAGGAATGTAATTTGAAATTTTAAGAATAATATCTATATTCTAAGAGTTCAAGATAAAATCTAGAAAAATTTGAGCACAGTTAGAAAGAAACTCTAACTTAAGAGTTATTAAGAGAAATAAAAAGGAGCTAGGCTTGTCCCATGTAGGGCTAGATGGTACAATGATCACAGATGACAAAATTTAGATACTTGATACAAATTTACTTGCTTTTTTTTCCCATTAAAATACTTCCATAGACATATTCCAAAGAAACTGAAGTTCTAGGATTAAATAATTCTAGCTAAGGCACTGGAAGAAATTGCATAAATGAATCAGTTATTCGTATTTGGGGAAACATGAATTGAAGAATTGATGAAAGATCAAGATGATTTAAGTGGAGAAGGTTGGAATTTGGAAACAAAGTACTCAAAAAACACGACAAATATTTTTTTTTTTTACATGGTGAAAAAAATTATATTTAGATTTAGCCAGCTGGACTCAGTTTAGATGATCCCAATTATGCTGGCAACATCCAAAGCATCATAGTCGGGGGCCAGTCGAACATATGCCTTCTTCTCTCCATCAGGCCTGATCAAGGTGTTGACCTTGGCCACATCAATGTCGTAGAGCTTCTTCAGAGCCTGTTTGATCTGGTGCTTGTTGGCCTTGACATCCACAATGAATACAAGTGTGTTGTTGTCTTCTATTTTCTTCATGGCTGACTCAGAGGTCAGGGGGAACTTGATGATGGCATAGTGATCAAGCTTATTTCTCCTGGGGGCACTCTTTCAAGGATATTTGGGCTGCCTTCAGAGACAAAGAGTCTTGGGTGGTCGGAACATAGGTGACGTGCGGATCTTCTTTTTTTTGTGGCTGTGGACGCCTTTCAGCACCACTTTCTTGGCCTTCAAAGCCTTTGCTTTGGCTTCGGCTTTGGGAGGGGCAGGGGCTTCCTTCTTGGCTTTCGGCACCATCTTCGTAAAAGGGGAAACATGACAATTTTTAAAAGAAATTATTTTTGAGTATAGCTTGTAAACAAGTAGAAACAATAGTATTGTGAGTGGGAACTAACAAAATACTGATATGAATGTCTTATGATTAGTTAGTTCCTTTTTGTCTTTCATTGTTATTATTCAACTTGTAATTTATTGGACTGTTATAAACAGACCACAGTTATTTCTTATGATGACTTTGCAGACCAAATGGAGAAAAGAGTGTGCAGTGATAGGTTAGTTGTTGGAATTTGTAAGTCATAGAACAACCATTGTCAAAGAGTATTGATTAATAAATTGATGTAAGTTTTAGGACCATCCTTTAGCAGCATGTAACATGTATCTTCAAAATTTTGTTAGTATGGGGAGGAGATCATTAAAACACATTTATCAAGTCAGAATATGATACATAAATGAAAAAGATAAAATATATGGTTTAGGAGAAATGTAGGGAAGAATATCTCCAGTGGTGCTTATAAAATTCATCTTCAGAAAATTTTACCTATTAGAAAGTTATTATTTATGTTGAATGGAAATTTATCTTCTTGTAACTTTTACTTTTTTTTATTTTATTCCTTGGAGACTATAAAGAATGCTGAACCTATTTTTCTAAATGAAGCTATTCAGTTATTTGAAAGCTCTCATGATTATCTTGGTAAAAATCCTGAATTTTTTCAGTTACTTGTGCAATGACATGGTTCTGCATTTTAATGCAGTATTTGTTATTACCATTGGTCAGAGGATATTTTTATACACTTTATCACATCTCATTCCAGGATTACAAATAAAACAAGAAATATCTGATAAAATTAGAATTATATATGAT
This sequence comes from Procyon lotor, assembly GCA_028646535.1. NCBI lineage: Eukaryota > Metazoa > Chordata > Mammalia > Carnivora > Procyonidae > Procyon > Procyon lotor. The sequence continues at coordinate 1,078 of JAQQSY010006004.1, read as the reverse complement.
TGTCATCTCCTTTTTTGAGATTCTGTTTCCTGTTACGATAGCTGGAAAGCATACCAAAAAGTGAGCGATCACTATCTGTTAAATTCTCAAACATATTTTTTAACATATGTTTATTCTAAACTAATGTTTATCTAATTTGTACTAAGATTAAAGTGCAAGTCCTTCTTACAATTTTACATTATACTAGCTAACCTAGTACTAAAAATATGGTATTTTTGGGAAAAAAAGACCATACTTGATTTAAAAATCCCTGATTTTGTTTCTATAAAAACTATGATATAGATAGAATGTGACCCAGAAATGGAACTAATATCATTTGATTTTGCAAGTTGATTTATATATATATTATCTGATTTAATTTAGAAAGAGTTTTCATTCTACACATAGTTAAACTGAGACACAAAGGGGATAAACTGCTTGACAATGTTTATGTCAATACTAAGTGGCAGGCCTGAGAATCAATTGAAAGGATTATTTACATACCTGCAATCTATAAGCTGGTTGCAAAAATATTTTATTTAGTTTTGTCCATCCTTATGATAAATATTAAGGTCACATTTTTTTTATCAAATTTTCATTACTTTAAAACAAGCATGTAATTGAAAATCATCAGATAACACAACTTTGTAAGTTTCATATAGTATGACATTTAGGATAGATTTCATTGATAAGAATTAACAAAATGTACCACCATAATGATGATGGACATCTGTATTTATTTATATCAGATCAATGTTAATTGGAAAACATAAAAATAGCATACAAAGCTTACATGTTGTTTAATGTTATTTTTATTGCTGAGCTTGATGGTACACAAAAGCTGCAATGCCTCTCACATGGTCAGGACTCCTTCCCACTAAATTATTTAATGCCAAGAAAGTTGAAGAAGCATGTTTTATTTATCCATCCTAAAAGTGTACAAGTCAGGGGGAGGAAGGCAAGATGGTGGAGGTGTAGGAGGCACCGAGAGCACTGGGATCCAGAAAGAGGCTGATAACCACTCTAAAAGCCGGCAAACACAACAGCAGAGAGAAGAGTAAGAACAGCAATTCTAGGAGCAGAAAATCGACCACTTTCA
>JAQQSY010006003.1:0-11310 GCA_028646535.1 Procyon lotor | reverse complement strand
AGAAATGTCTGTTCATATCTTCTGCCCATTTCTTGATCGGATTATTTGTTCTTTGGGTGTTGAGTTTGAGAAGTTCTTTATAGATTTTGGATACTAGCCCTTTATCTGATAAGTCATTTGCAAATATCTTCTCCCCTTCTGTCAGTTGTCTTTTGGTTTTGTTGACTGTTTTCTTTGCTGTGCAAAAGCTTTTGATCTTGATGAAGTCCCAATAGTTCATTTTTGCCCTTGCTTCCCTTGCCTTTGGAGATGTTTCTAGGAAGAAGTTGCTGTGGCTGAGGTTGAAGAGATTGCTGCCTGTGTTCTCCTCAAGGATTTTGATGGATTCCCGTCTCACATTGAGGTCTTTGATCCATTTTGAGTTTGTTTTTGTGTGCGGTGTAAGGAAATGGTCCAGTTTCATTCTTCTGCATGTGGCTGTCCAGTTTTCCCAATACCATTTGTTGAAGAGACTGTCTTTTTTCCATTGGATATTCTTTCCTGCTTTGTCAAAGATTAGTTGACCAATAAATAAAATCTTTAAAAAAAATAAAACCATAGAAACATAACCATAGTTTGGATGATCTTTATGTCCACTGTGGAGCAGGATTCCACCATGCAATTTCAAGGTAATATTTTGCGTGTTGTTTTACCCTGGGGCCATGTGATTATCCAGAGTAACAGAGTATAACTATTAATACGTTTTTTTCCCAACTAGATCGATCTGAATGACTCCTCATGTTACATTAGCTAAACAATGTTTTAAGATGGAGAACTCTAAGGGCACCTGGGTAACTCAGTGGGTTAAAGCAGCTGCCTTCGGCTCAGGTCACGATCTCAGGGTCCTGGGATCAAGTCCTGCATGGGGCTCTCTGCTCAGCAGGGAGCTTGCTTCCCCCTCTCTCTGCCTGCCTCTCTGCCTACTTGTGATCTCTCTCCTCTCTGTCAAATAAATAAATAAAAATCTTAAAAAAAATAAAAAAAATAGGATGGAGAACTTTAGAGTTCCTTGCACCATAGTGAAATGACAGAATGAGTCCAGGAATGTTAAAATCTCAGTGTAATGTATGGAAGAACCCACTGTGTTCCCTTAAACTTCTTTCCTTTTCACCCCGGGCACTCCTTTGCCCTTTGGTGTGGCCATATGACTGAGTTCTGGCCAATGAACTGTTAAGTGGGAGAGGCCAAAATCGATAAGAAATGGGTCAATATCACTGAATAGAGAGCCAGTATACAAAAGTCAGCTGTCAGGGCGCCTGGGTGGCTCAGTTGGTTAAGTGAATGCCTTCAGCTCAGGTCATGGTTCTGGAGTCCTGGGATCGAGTCCCACATCAGGCTCCCAGCCCCATGGGGAGTCTGCTTCTCCCTCTGACCTTCTCTTGTCTCATAATCTCTCTTTCACTCACTCTCTCTCTTTCAAGTAAATAGACAAAAATTAAAACAAAACAAAACAAAAAGTCAACTGTATTTCTTTATACTAGGAACAAACAATTTGAAAATGAAATTTCAAAAAAGCAGTTCCATTATCAATAATACCAAAAAAAAAAAAAAAATCACCTGAGAAGAAACCTAACAAAAGATGTGCAAGACCTGTATATGGAAAACTACAAAACATTGCCAAAAGAAAGTAAAGAAAGGAGAAAGAGAAAGAGGAGTTATATACCATGTTCATGAATTGAAAACATTTTATGCAGCTCTTAACTCTCCCCAATGTTATCTGTAGATCCAATTTAATCCCAAGCAAAATCCCCACAGACTTAAATGTGTGCATGTAAAAACTAACAAGCAAATTCTGAAATACCAAGTGCCACAACAGCAAAGATAATCTTGAGTAGAAACAAAGTTAGAGGATGCAAATTACTGATTTTTAAGCTACCCTAATCAAAACTATGCAGTATTAGTGGAAGGATAGAACGTTGTCCAAAATAATGAAATAGAGTCTCCAAATTGACCTCCATATATATAATCACCTAATTTGCAACAAATGTACTTTGCAATACAGCAGGGAAAGGATGGTCTTTTCAATAAATGGTTCTGACTCAAGGGATATTCAAATGGGAGAACCTTGACTCCTGTATCATACTAAACACAAAAGTAAATTACAGCTAAATTATGGAGCTAAAAGTGAAAGATAAAACAAAAAGGCTTCCAAGAGATAACAAAGGGAACATAGAAGAATATCTTCATGACCTTGGGATAGGTAAGGCTTTATTTAACTGGACACAAAAGTACTACCCCTAAAAGAAAAGATTGATACTCCGTATCTCATTAAAATTTAAAATGTGTGTGTGTACACACACACACACACACACACACACAAGGGAGCAAAACTGTAAGCCACGGAGTTTGAGAATATCATTGCAATTCATAAGTGACAAAAATTCATATCTGGAATAAGAAAAAAACAGACTACCAAAAAGAAAAGTAGGCCGAAGACTTGAACGGAAAATTCTCAAAAGAGAAGATTGAAGTGGCCAATGAGCCTTTTAAAAGGTGCTCAAATTATATTAGTCATTAGAAAAATGCACATTAAAAGCACAGTGAGAAAATCAGCCAACCAATCAACCAATCAATCCATGAGGAGATACCACTGCACTCACACCAGAATGGCTAAATGAGAAAGTTGACAATACCAAATGTTTGCAGGGATATAGAGCCACTGGATGTCTCATGCAATGCTGGCGGACATGTACCTTTGCAGAACCACTTTGGAAAAGTATTTGGTAACATCCACTGAAGTTTTACTCATGCATATTCTCTGACGCAGCATTTCTTTTTTTTTTTTTTTTTTTTTTCAAGATTTTATTTATTTGACAGAGAAACACAGCGAGAGAGGGAACACAAGCAGAGGGAATGGTAGTGGGAGAGTCAGGCTTCCTGCAGAGCAGAGAGCCCAATACGGGGCTTGATCCCAGGCCCTTGGGATCTGACCTGGGCCGAAGGCAGACGCTTAACGACTGAGCCACCCAGGCGCCCCTGACCCAGCATTTCTACCACTAGGTACATTCCCAACAGAAATGTATAGACCTGTGCACCTAAAGATATATTCATAATAGTTTTGTTGATAATAGGCCCAAACTGAGAACAGTGCAAATGCCCATCAGCAGCAGAGTGGAAAAATTGTGGTGTGATCACGTCATAGCGCATTACACAGCAACAAAAGAGAATAAACTATTGTTTCAAGGCACAATATGGAAGAATCTCACAGACACGCTATTGTGCTGTAGAAGTGGGTGTACCTTGCCTATGCTTTCTTTCCTCATCTGCCAACTAAATAACAAGGACTCCAAGGACCTCCAAGAGGGTGGGACTGCAAAACAGAGCTTAGGGAACCCCAAATGACCATGTGAATGCTTGGCTGGCCAGGAATAGCCACTTTGTACTGTGATGTGAGTGAAAATAATGTTTTGTGTTAAGTCACTGAGAATTTGGGGTTAATCTGTTGCAGCAGCCCGAGCAGCCCGCATTGCTTATCCTTGGTGGTACGTAGTGCAACTTGCAATTAAATGGTAACAGGTCATACCAGCAGAATGTGCTGGAGAAGCTCATAAGATGGAGAGGTCACCAGGAACTGGGGTTGTCAGGAAAGACATCTTCCCCTTTACAAAGGGGTGGGGATTGGCTAAGTCAAGGGAGAAATCCTTCCAGGAGGGGCAGAGGCATGGGGGCTGATGCTAATGGCAGATGATGGAGAGCATCCCGACCCTACAGGCGGAAGCTGGTTAGAGGCGGCTTTTGCAAGTGCCCCTGTCATCCACTGAAGGATCTTGCAAAAGAAGGGTCAATGGCTATTCTGTCCTCGGTGGATCTGTGGTCCACAGTTTGAAATGACCTATTCAGCCTACATGTTCAGGGCAGTTTCAAGTGAGACGTATGTAATGCCTTTCCTCTGACAATATGCGCCATTGTCTTCTATTTCACAGTCCTCTACTTTTAAGAGAATTTATGGAGCCTGATGACTAGCTTAGCATTTCCTTCTTTGAACTCCCAGATGTTCCGACCAGATTCCAACTTCCAGTCAGTGTCCCCAGCCCTTCACCAGAGCTGTCCCGTAATGTTCTAATCCTCCCTGGGACATTCCTATTTCCTGCTGAGAAGTAAGAAAACAACAATGCTTCCCAGAGCCTACTGAGGCTGGTAGGCCTCAGCCCTGAGGCCTGGAATCTCCATTTTAGGAAAAGTGTTTCCAAGGGTGTAAAGCCCTGAAAGGAAATGGGCCTAATAGCCTTCTGAGGAAGAACATGAGAACCCACCATAAGGATTTCGCTGCATTCCTCAGCAGTACGGGGCTGCCTAGGAAGTTCATTTTGATTAAAAAATATATCGAAGTCAACTTCCTAGGCAGCCCCGTATGTGTGAGTGCGTGTGTGAAACAGATCTGAGAAACAGACAGGCAAAAGTAAAGGAAGTGAGGGAGATAAGGAGAGAAGTTAAAGGCAAATGGTTTTCTTTCTTTGCGAAAAGGCCTCTTCAGTGCGTTTGATTCTTTTTTATTATGGAAATATTCAAACATACACAAAAATAGAAAAATAGTGTAATGGACCACTATGTTCCTGTCATCTGACTTCAACAATATCAACATTTTGTCAGTTTTTTGTTTTTTTTTCACTTTTCTGCCCTTTTTTTTTTTTCTTTTGCACTGCAGCTGGAATTGGCAAACTGTGACCCCATGAGCCAAATCCAACGTGTCTCCTGTTTTTGAAAAGAAAGTTTCATTGGAACACAGCCTTACCTATTCATGCGTGCAATATCTATAACCGTTTTCCCCTCACAGCAAGGCTGAGTAGTTGTGACTGAGATCATGTGGCCTAGGAAGCCTAAAATATTGGTATTTAGCCTTTTACAGAAAAAAATTTGCCAGCCCCCATACTAGAGTATTATAAGGCAAATGCAAGACATCATATCATTTCATCTGTAAATGCTTCAAGGGGCATCTGGGTGGCTGAGGTCATGAACCCAGGGTCCTGGGATCCAGCCGGCATCAGGCTCCTTGGTCAGCAGGAAGCCTGCTTCTCCCACTCCTGCTTCCCCTGCTTGTATTCCCTCTCTCTCTGTCTCTGTCTCTCTCTCTCTCTGTCAAATAAATAAATAAAATCTAAATAAATAAATGCTTCAATATGAATATCTAAAAATAAGAGCTTTATTAAAGCCATATCAATAATAGAATTATTGTATCTAAAAAACCTAATAACTCAATTTCATCTAACACCTGATTTATGTTGAAAATTCCTTCATTATCTTGAAAATGTGTTTTTACACATTTTTTAAAAATGTTGTTTTTAAAAATGTTAAAAAGTTGGCTTTTTAAAATCATGATCTAAATAAGGCTCACATGTTGCACTTGATTAATACGTCTCTTAAATATCTCTTAGTCCATTCTCACTTCTCCTTTACCACCCCTCATCCTACCTTCTTTTAATGACGTTTCTTTGGAGTCCCCACATTCTGGACGGGGCTGGTTGCATCCTCTCTGTATCAGTGAATAGGATCAGAGTGCATTTATGGGTCCGTGTCTGGGCTATGTGAGGTGACGCGGGGAACGTCCCATTGCCTTTGCACAGGTGGTATGCAGAGAAACGTGGAATGAGAAGTCAGTCTAATGGGATCTGGTTCTACCCCTCTGGGATGTAGAGGAAAGTGTCAGTTATAGTTACATTTAGGGCTCTTGTAACATAAGCCAGACCCAAGAAGCAATCAAGTGTTCCTTGCCTATGTTAGAGCTTCTGTTGCACAAGTGGTGAGAATAAAATCATCTTAACACGAGAACATCAATAAAGTAATAAAAGCAAGAAGCACAATGCTATCTAAAGCTATAGACCAGTCATAAAAATTAGAAGTACAAAACAAATTAAAACAACCCTATGTGCTTGATAAGAACCCAGGCCTCTTCCAGGACCCACAGTGAGCCTGAGAGTGGGTGCTTACAGGAAAGCGGCAGGACTGGGAGAGACCCCTGATGAGGAAGAGGAGAGAGCCAGGGAGAGAGGAATGGGTAGTGCACTGACCCTTGATGGTGGGTTGCCCCGAACTGCAGAGAATGATTAAGTCAGCTCTGCACCATACAAATAAACCAGCCCCAGGGGATTCTTTTCCTCATAGGAGATTAGACTGTGTGGTTGCCAAGAAAAGCCAATGCTCATTTTGGAGCGACTTGCCAGGTTTTTTTTTTTTTTTTTTTTTAAGTGGTGAACTGTCACGCCTCTGGCTAATGAGGAGACTGAACTGAAGTGGGATCCCCCACTGCGGGGCCACCCCGTCCCTCTTGGGTCATAATGGCTCAGCAGACGGCAAGGTCCCAGAAGAGAGCTTCTGCAGTGGCAGGGTGGAGCCCTGGACCAGGGGCCATAGAAAAGGCAGCTGCTTGTAAAGAGGGGAATTTGGAATACCGAAAAGAAGTTTAGAGAAAGTAACCCCACAGGACAACCTTCTTTTGAAGGCCTAGGTCTCTGGTATGGGTTGAATTGTGTCTCTCCCCCCAAAAAAGAGATACATGGAGACCTAACCCCCAGGACCTCAGAATATGACCTTATTTGGAGATACGGACCTTACAAAGGTAATCAAGTTAATACCAGGTCATTATAGTCTTGACCCAATATGACTGATATCCTCATAAAATGAAGAAGAGGGACGCCTGGGTGGCTCAGTGGTTTAAAGCCTCTGCCTTCGGCTCAGGTCATGATCTCAGGGTCCTGGGATTGAGCCCCACATCGGGCTCTCTGCTCAGCGGGGAGCCTGCTTCCCTCTCTCTCTGCCTGCCTCTCTGCCTACTTGTGATCTCTCTTCTCTGTCGAATAAATAAATAAAATCTTAAAAAAAATGAAGAAGATAATAGATTTCTGTTGTTCTAAGCCCCCCTCCCCAGTTTGTGGTACTTTTGTGATCACAGCTCTAGGAAATTAATACAGCAACACTTTTCCTTTGTGGTGTTGAGGGTGTGATAGTGCTGTATAGTTAGAACCTTTGCCCATCCCATGTTTCCTGCTCTCTGATGAATCACCTGACCCATCCACAGAGGACCGGTGCACCTCCGTGGCAGTCTGAGGAAGATGGGCAAGGCAGTTCGCGAGCAGAGAACACTGCCAGGCACTCTGCCAGGACACTGGTGAAATGCTACATCCTATGAGGATTGGGTCAGTCTCTAGACCAATCCTCGGGGTTATTGGTAGTGGCAAGAGGGACCTACGGGACTGTCAGCAGAGGAGATTCCTCTGGTCACAAACAGAGCAATGGTCTGATTACTCACCTCAAAGTTACACGGGATCATGAAGTGGGAAGGCAGAAGGCTGCCATCCTTGCATTATATAAAGGTGTAACACCAAGACCCCTGAGGGTCTTGCCCTAAGATTCTGACAGCTGGGCTCAAAGCTGGAGAATAGGCAGGAGGTTATAAATCTGTGCTTTTTTTTTTTTTTTTTAATTTGGTTATGTGGGAATGACTTTTGTCAATTAAGGCAGACATCAGGATGCAGGGAAAGGCAACTCAAAGGGCCACATTTGGGGAAGTTTAGAAGGAATATGATAAAGAAGGTGCAAAAGTCATGACCTCTCACCCCTGAACTAGAGTTTGAAGCAGGAGCACATGAAACGAGTCAAAGAAAGTAGTACAGAATGACCCCACTCTGAGACAGCAAGCTCCTCAGTTAGGGACCATGACCTTGAATGGCTGGGATCGCTGGGTCCACTGCTGGAGGTCTGACTAGGATTCCTAGGCAGGTGTGGAAACTGAAGGACAGAGGGAAGTTGTTTTGATCTCCCACCATCCCTTTCCCTCCCTCCCCCCTGCTTTGAGGGGAAGAACATGCCTCCTTCTTTGGGGAGCTCTGGGTGATCCTGGTGGGGAGGTCTAGCACAGTCCCCTGCCTTCCCCTCCCTGTAGCCCAACACGTGGGCATGAGACCCAAGCCAAGCCAATCAGAGCCATTCCTTGGGAGTTATGTCTTCTAAAGCAAGAAATTCTTTTCTTCCTTTGTGTTGCCTGCAGCTATGTTGAGCCCGGTTCCGGAACAAAGGCTCGGGCGCCTCAGGGTAGTAAGAATCCTGATAACAACAGACAGGTCACTCAGTTCCGTCCCTGCCGTAGGTATGGACACGTGTCTGAGACCTAAGGAGAGAGAGGGCTGTGAGTAAAAACAATTTCCATAAACTCTTGATAAAACTGTGGGGTAAGGGCAATGCGTTGGAGAGGAGAGAGGCGTCTTTCAGCTACATCACAGAGCAGCTCCTCACTTTGGTCCAGTGAATTCCTCAGAAGCAATATTTGGAAGGTAGAGAATGTCTGGTGGGAGACTTTGGTGCTTGGCCAGGGGCACTGACCCCAGGGGGCAACGTGGTGCTGGCAGGAAACAGTAGTAGCTCAGAAACCATTGGTGACACCCACGAGAGAAACTGCACCGACAGAGATTCATAAACACACACAAGACCTATGCCTCGGTCTCCCAATTCACAAGCATACTTGTCCTTTTCCCAAGGGGGAAGGGTTAATTTACAGAGGATCTCAGGTCCGTGTCTTGCTTCAGCAGAAGAGGCGAGGGCGGTGAGATCCAAGTATTACTGTTGCTGTGTCCTCTTTTGTGGTTATGGCTTGAGGTGGCTGGGAACCTCAGTAAAGGTGGGCCACCTCCTAGCCAGGGTTTAGCTGCACAATAACTGACCCCTAAACCTAGAGATTTAAAAATAGCAGCAACTGCTTATTATCTCAGATAGGTCAGGTATTTCGGAGTGGCTCAGTTGAGTGGTTCTCTCTTGGGGATCTCTCACGAGGCTGCAGCAAGCAGCCAGGGTTGTAGGACCCACTTCCAAGAAGCCTCACTCAGGTGGCTGGCAGAGTATATAGGCTGCTAGAGGGGGACCTTGTTTTTCTCACATGGACTTGACCGCGGTACTGCTTGAGGTGCCTCACAACACGGCAGGTGACTTCCCTGAGAGCAAGTAATCCATCCAATAGAATGAGGTAGAAGCTGCAGTGTCTTTTAGGGTATAGCCCCAGATGCTCCACTCATTCCTTTCTGCAGTGTCCTGTTGTGACAGTTTGTCACTGTTCAGTGTGGGAGGGGACCACACAAGCCATGAATTCCAGCAGGCAAGACTCACTGAGCCTTCTTGGAAGCTGGCTACTACAGCTCATCTCAGCATGGAGCCGTATTCAAAAGAAGTACCAGCTTCACATCCAAAAGCACTGAAGTCTTTACTGAAGTCTCTAGAAGAGGCTAGATAGAAGGAATTACACGGCACAGTGCTCAGCAGAATTTCTAAAGTTCCTCTTCTTGTGTCTGTGTCGCCGAAGTCACACTCATCACAGCAGCTACTCTGCCAAATCTCCCTTCTTCCCACTTACTCAAATCTTTCTCTCTCTCCTGTCCACCCCTCTCCACACACTGCTTCAATTATGTAGATCCAACCAATCTCTCTCAGTTCTCAGCTCTCCCCTCTGCCTTGGGGCTCAGGAACCAGGTAGGCAGTTATAGACACTCTTGAGTGGGACATAGAAGGGGGAGGAAGAGGGAAGGCTGGAATAACATGTCAACATTTTGAGACTATATCACATTGAGGTCCTAAATGCCTCGTATGGTGACTACAGCATGGTCGGTGCTCAGTCAATGTTGGTGAATTAATGGATGGTGGCATTTAGCAAATTCTAAATGAAAATGCTGGTATTCAGTGGTAATATTATAGCAACACGTTTCCATATAGAACACAAGTGATATGGCACTGTCTTGTCTAAAAATGCTCATGATAGGGGCACCGGGCTGGCTCAGTTGGTAGAGTAGGCGATTCAATCTCATGAGTTTGAGCCCCATGTTGGGCTAGAGATTACTAAAAACAACAACAAAAGAAAACACTTGGGGTGCCTGGCTGGCCCAGTTGGTAGAGCACTCAACTCTTGATCTTAGGGTTGTAACTTTGAGCCCCACGGTGAGTACAGAGATTACTTAACAATAAAATCTTTAAAAAAAATGTTCATGATAAGAACATGTGATGTTGCTTTCCCATGTGTATATTTTTTGTGTTCTCCTCTGAATAACCCCCCTGAAAGCAGGATCTGTGTTTTATGTATCATTATGTCCCCAAAGCCTAGTGACACCTGGCTCATGTAGGCAAGAGTTTGGTCGATAATTTGTTAAAGTCCCAGACACTTCTCCAAGGTCAATATATATATGAACTCACTTACTTCTTATAGTGACCTAATGAGGTCAGTTATGTTACTGTCATCCCCACTTCTCAGAGGAGAAAACAAGGCACAAGGAGATCAGGCATCTTGCAGGGTGGCACAAAACCAAAGCTAGGATTTAGAGCAGGGCGATCTTGTGCTGGAGTCCGTGACCACCCTCTCTGCCACATCCACAGAGTTTGAGGAATTGCATTAAAGTTGAATGAGGAGATCTGTTAGACCTCTTCCAGGGAAAGCCTGTAAATTTATACAAGACACATCTAGAAAAACACTGAGGAAGTCCTGAAAACACGAGTGTGTCGTACGGTGACTCAGGGAGAGAAGAGAGGAAGTTGCAATGCTTGGAACTTGGGCATTGTTTTAGTGAAAGAGGAAATAGGTCAAAAAAAAAAATCAATAAACACACCAAGGATTTTTTAGGGCAGTGAAAGTGCTCTGTATGCTTATCTCTTGATGCATGTCATTACACATTTGGCTGACCCCACCGAGTGCGCGGCACCAAGAGTGAGCCCTAATGTAAACTATGGGCTTTGGGTGATTATGTGACTATGATGGGTCAGTGTGTAGCTTGGTCACTTGTAACAAGAGTGTCACTCTGCTGGGGGTGTTGACAAGCGTGTCACTCTGCTGGGGATGCTTGGCACGAGTGTGTGTATGGGGTCGGGCGTAACTGGAAATCTCTATACCCTCCTCTTAATTTTGCTGTGAGCCTAAAGCTGTCCTAAAAGAAAAAGGTTTTAAAAATTACCAGCAGGAAAAAAAAAATAAATCGATAAACACAAATAAAGGCAAACTGCTGGTTTCATGTTAACATCGAAATGGAAGCCCAGCCAAAGCAGGAGCCTGAGGATCTGTCCAGTTCCACCCCTGCCCCCTTCCCGCCCGCCATGACCTTGGGCTCGGGGAGTGTGTGGCTGACGCTGGGCCCGTCACAAGGGATAACTCTGGTCATCGCCAAGCTCTGGTGTGTTGGATCCGTGTTCCGTCTCATCTGGATATTAGTGTTTGAGTGACATTTGTAAAGATCACCATGGGAACCAAGGAAGCAACACTCTTATTGAGGAGCCAGCTAACGGAAAGTTGGATAAAATCAGTAACACTGCGAAGGCTTCAGCGGCGGGATTTGTGGCATCTTGCCATGGTACACAGTTAATGTCCACCTC
>JAQQSY010006002.1:0-11310 GCA_028646535.1 Procyon lotor | reverse complement strand
AGCTGGAGAAAGAACAGCAAAGAAGGCCCAAACCCAGCAGAAGAGAAATAAGAAAGATCAAAACAGAAATCAATGAAATAAAAACCAAAAAAAGAGTAGAACAGATCAACAAAAACAGGAGCTATTTTTTTGAAAGAATTAATAAGATTGATAAACCTCTGGCCAGACTTATCAAAAAGAAAAGAGAAAGGGCCCAAATTAATAAAATCATGAATGAAAGAGGAGAAATCACGACCAACACCAAAAAAATACAAATTATAAGAACATATTATCAGCAACTACACACCAGTAAATTAGACAATCTGGAAGAAACAGATGCATTCCTAGAGACACATAAACTACCAAAACTGAACCAGGAAGAAATAGAAAACCTGAACACACCCATAACCAGTAAGGAGATTGAAGCAGTCATCAAAAATCTCCCAACAAACAAGAACCCAGAGCCAGACTGCTTCCCAGGGGTATTCTACCAAACATTTAAAGAAGAATTAATATCTATTCTCCTGAAACTGTTCCAAAAAATAGAAATGGAAGGGAAACTTCCAAACTCATTTTATGAGGCCAGCATTACCTTGATCCCCAAATCAGACAAAGACCCCATCAAAAAGGAGAATTACAGACCAATATCCTTGATGAACATGGATGCAAAAATTCTCACTAAAATACTAGCTAATAGGATCCAACACTACATTAAAAGGATTATTTGCCATAACAAAGTGGGATTTATTCCTGGCTACAAGGTTGGTTCACCATCCACAAATCAATCAATTTCATACACTCCACTAATCAAAGAAAGGACAAGACGCATATGATACTCTCAATAGATCATATTGATCATATTGATCAATCTCAATAGATCAAATGGAAAAAGCATTTGACAAAGTACAGCATCATTTCTTGATTAAAACTCTTCATAGTGTAGGGATAGAGAGTAGTATATACCTCAGTATCACAAAAGCCATCTATGAAAAACCCAAAGCGAATATCATTCTCAATGGGGATTTCCCCCTAAGGTCAGGAAAATGGCATGGATGTCCACTATCACCACTGCTATTCAGCATGGTACTGGAAGTCCCAGCCTCAGCAATCAGACAACAAAAATAAATAAAAGGCATCTGAATCGGCAAAAAAGAAGTCAAACTTTCACTCTTTATGGATGATATGATACTTCATGTGGAAAACCCAAAAGACTCTGCCCCAAAACTGCTAGAACTCATACAGGAATTCAGTAAAGTGGTAGGATATAAAATCAATGCACAGAAATCAGTTGAATTTCTATACACCAACAATAAGACAGAAGAAAGAGAAATTAAGTAGTAGATCCCATTTATAATTGCACCCAAAACCAGAAGATACCTAGGAATAAACCTAACCAAAGAGGCAAAGAATCTCAGAAAACTAGAATATTCATAAAAGAAATTGAGGAAGACACAAAGAAATGGGAAAATGTTCCAAGCTCATGGATTGGAAGAACAAGTATTGTTAAAATGTCTATGCTACCTAATCTACACATTTAATGCAATCCCTATCAAAATACTATCCACTTTTTTCACAGAAATAGAACAAATAATCCTAAAATTTGTATGAAGTGTGGAATCTTAACCTTGTTAGCATCTATCACAGTAGTGAGTTCAGCTTGGGAAAGGTGTAATCCTGAAGTAAATCATGTACAACCACCTCCTGATAAGGTTGTCAGTTTCATATCTATTCTATTCATATTCAGTCTTTCATATCTATTTCATATGTATTCTATATCATATGGCATCCTAATTTCCATAATAAATGTGAAGATTAGGAAGACAATTGTTTCTATAAGGACGTTTTTCAAAGACTAAGTTCATCTAAGGTATCAGCATGGCCCTGCTCAGCAGAGGATTAAGGCCAAGTTAGGTAGAAAGATACAGATGATGAAAGGAGAACCTATAAATGCAAAGTGAGCAGGGTTTGACAGTAGGGAAAGCAAAGTATGTATAATGCTCTTTTATGGATGATAAAACTGAGGCTTGAAAGAGCACCTAATTTGTCCAAAATAACGCAAATTATAATTGATTAAGCTAGCACTCAAACTTATTTACACTTCTAAAATTTCCCCATGATCACATTCATTTTCTGCCTCCCTGTAATCAACATGTTTCTAAACATTGCTTTTTGGTTTAAGTCAATAAAATAAATTATTTTTTTTAAAAAGTGTTCTTCTCTAAAATTAACAAAACTAAGTCAAGCCTGCATAAATCATTTTTTACTGTAGCTATGAAATATACTTACAAACAGGAGAAGACTTTTGCCTCAGAAAGAAAATGTAGGAAAATAAAAAGACTAGAAGCAGAAATTTATAATACTATAGTAACCTCTTCTGTCTTGCAATTATTTGTTAGCTGTGAATCAAAGCTAGACTTCTCTCACAACAACAGGAATGTAATTTTTTGGTATTTATGTAGCAGGTGTATTCTGTAAAATAAAATGATACATGTTTAATAAAGTTTCTATTTCACTGCATATAGAATACTAAATTTAGAATGTTATGGGAAAAGATTGACTGCACCACTTTACATGTTGCAAGGTAATTTTTTCCATTACTTAATAGGATGCAATTATTTTAAATTAATATGACAAGTCCTAGGGAATTATTATTTTACCCCCTCCACTGAATGTAGTTTGTATGTGCCCACTTCTTTAACTGTTTAGATGGAAAATTCCATCAACAATTATAAACTCTACATATTTCCATATAATACAGTTGTAAATTTTAAAATATTGATCTAGGGGCACCTGGGTGGCTCAGAGGGTTATAGCCTCTGTCTTCGGCTCAGGTCATGATCTCAGTGTCCTGGGATTGAGCCCTGCATCAGGCTCTCTGCTCAGCAGGGAGCCTGTTTCCCCCTCTCTCTCTGCCTTCCTCTCTGCCTACTTGTGATCTCTCTCCTCTTTGTCAAATAAATAAATATTGATCTAATTTATCACAATATCTATATATACACATGAGTAATCACTGAAAACCTTTCCTCCTGTACTTATTTAAAAAAAAAATGAAGCTGAAACTAGTTAAGATATATAAAATTCTGCCCATTTGGGGATGAAATCCTATTTATTTTTTCCTAATAACTCAATAAACTTCAAATATAACCATTTTGGTTCTTAAAGTATAAGATATTGCTTTACTATATGGAGAACATACTATTGATTCCAAGTAGGTAAATAGTAGTAGACAAGCATAATGATAATTTATTATTCCCAAGTTAGTTAGCCATTCCAAAAATAGATTACTGTATGCACATTGGCAGGACAGGGTTGAAGTGATGATGTAAAAGGAAAGAAAAAAAACAATTTAAAATGTAAGTGTATATACATATATAGATAATACATTTGAGATGGAAAATAAAGTTACACACATTTATAGATAATCACTGAGTAATAAAACACCTATTTTGGTTAATATGTGAATTCTTTTTTTTTTTTTTTTTTAAGATTTTATTTATTTGACAGAGAGAAACACAGTGAGAGAGGGAACACAAGCAGAGGGAATGGTAGCAGGAGAAGCAGGCTTCCTGCCGAGCAGGGAGCCTGATGTGGGGCTTGATCCCAGGACTCTGGGATCATGACCTGAGCTGAAGGCAGATGCCTAACGACTGAGCCACCCAGGTGCCCCTAATATGTGAATTCTTAAAAAAAATGGTTATTAATGAGTTATATTTATAGGGACAAAGTTTTATTCATTCTGTATCTAGCCCAGAGGCCCTGATATGCCATTATTCTCTCTCTGCTACCAGAACTATAAAATCTCTTTACTACCATGCCTTCTATGGGAACTGCCAACACTGTATGAGAATTATTTTAGGGTTTAATGAAAAGAGTACAGCAATGTGTGGTTTATCGAGTGACTATGCTTTTCACAGTTGTTTGGACTGGTTATGTGGTCTCTGTGAGTCTGTTGCATCTATCTCTGGTACAGGAAACTAAAATCTCAAGACAAGTGATTAGGAAGAGAAGGTGGACACAAAGCAAGGCAAGCAATGGTAACATCAGACCTATTTAGATGAGCTGTAAACCAAGATAATAGATGGGAACTTCCTGGGTGTCTCCTATGACTCCAGGCCCCCAATTTTGATAATGGTGATGTCTTGCAGAAGTTTATGAAACTTGTCATGGAAATAAAGATATATCTAGCCCAGGAGTGGAGGACGCTGAAGGAAGATTTGGCAAGGTATAAGGAAGCCAGAAGCCTAGATGCAATCCCATGCTGATCGGAGGAACCAACACACAAGTGATAATGTTTGTCAGTAATAGGATGTCATGCCTTGTGTTGACCTTCTGAGCTCTTTCTATATATTTATATAGTGTATTTATCTTCCTACTTTTCATTAATCTATAACTGTTATTTTTCATCATGCCTTTCAAATCTTGTGCAAAATGTCTATATGAGTCAAAGATATCTATGTGAAGAAGATTTACTTCATGTTAACATGAAATTGCTCAAGATGCTTTGGGAAAAGTAGTTCTTATGTAGCTAAATTGACAAAATACAAATGTTCATGTAATCTGTATTCTGTTTTGTCACTTGATACCATGGTAGCTTTTCATTGCAGGAAGGAAGCAAGAAGCAATGACATATCAGTTCTGCACAGTATATATGATTTTGAAACTTAGCTTGGTTCCTATTACCTTCTTTATATCACTGGTATCATTTCTTCCTATATAGGCCCACAAATGCTATTCTTTATTTATAACTCATCAAATTCTACCTACATTTTTCCTCAGCCCAATTACCTACACAACAAATGACCTTGTCTGTTACTTTCTAGAGGACATACGGCAATCAGAAATAAACTCAATTCCCTTCTGAGTATCTGCAAAATTATCAGTGTCTGAATATGTCACTACATCACATTGTTTACAAAAATACCCTTCTTCTCTGGTTCAAAGTTAATTCTTTAAGTTTATTTTCAACACAAGTTTCATTCTTCTACTCTTTGGAGTCCATGATAATGCACTTAAATATTAATTCTGTATTATATCAACAGGCAACAGTTGTTTGAATATACCTTGTATTAAAAAGAGGTATTTAATTTTTTTCACTGCTTATAAACTGCTTTTATGACAACACAATCCTTCCTTTGTCAGGATTCAAGAATGCCCCTTCTGCAAAAATACCTCTAGAGACTGACTGATAATGACCAAGTTTAGTATAGGTTATGTCATCTGGCATTTGGAGCTCTCTTCAATATTGCTGCAGCCTAGATTTCTGGATATCTGTTCAAGTGTATATTTCACAATTGCTAGTCAAAACCAACTTACTGGGGTGCCTCGGTGGCTCAGTGGGTTAAGCCTCTGCCTTCCGCTCAGGTCATGATCTCAGGGTCCAGGGATCAAGCCTCACCCTGCTGAGCAGGGAGACTGTTTCCCCCTCTCAGACTGCCTGCCTCTGCCTACTTGTGATCTCTGTCTAATAAATAAATAAAATCTTTAAAAGAATCCAAAAACCAAAAACAAAAAAACAACCTACTGTTCATCAAATATGAACCATGTGTTTTTTTTCCATAAAACTGACTAGTTTTATTGCTCCAATGTTTATTCTTACAGCCAACAAATATTTATTGAATGTAAAAAAAGTGACACATATTGTTTGCTGGGCATGCAAAATGAATAAGACAGAATCATGCCATGAAGGAGGTAACTATCCAGTGACAAGATATTCCTGAATGTAGTTATCATTTATAGCTATTATTATCATCACATGAACACATGATGGAATGAAAAGGAAAGAAATACCCAGCTCTCCTGAAGGGAATGGAAGTGTTGAGGAAAGCTTTTTGGATTAGTTACCACTTGCCTGAGTACTGAATGATAATTCTGGCTCAGTAAGTAAGCAACATGGTAACAGACTCTATACATTTCCATCTATGGTAAATGTCTTATAATTTATATATCAAGTACTACCTACTTTAGCTGCATTTCCTATGTCACTAATCTAATAAACATCCTCCCTATGTTGATCCCTGGTGTATGATTTCTATAATCTTCTGACATACGTTCACACTTGTCTAGTCTCCTACCAATGGGTTGGAAACAAAGCAAAGCTTTTTTATCTATTACACCCTAAAAAAATACTTAATAACCCAGTTCCTTTGTGAGTTTCCTACATATTTTTTCACTATCATATTCTGTTTAAAGAAAATCATGCAATGTGTGAAATGTAACATATATAATATTACCCAAACCAAAAGTGACTCTAATTAATAGATTGTTCTGTCAGAAGTCAGTATTTATGCCTGAAAAAGACATCTCTGTATGAATAAGAAACTATGAAAACTATTTTGACTATTTTGTGGGAATGGAGCAGGGTCTTTCTGTAGTCTTGGAACACATATTAGGAACAGCCTTGTGTGCTTTCACTATCCTTCAAGTGTTTTAATGTAGTGTTTCTCGGACACTGCCTCAGTGTAGATTTCACCAGCAGAGTCATTAGAACTGCTACGGTGTTTTATTTATCTATTTAGTTAACTAGTTAGTTGAATTTACAAGAAGTTAGTTAAGGAAAGGTTTAGGAATTTGCCGCTTCCAGATGGCACACAGGAGAATGAGTCACAGACAAGTCAGCTGCTAGGGAGCAGGGGTTAATGGTAGAGAAGACTGTCTCCCCAAACAACTTCTTAGTCTCATATTTATTGGAAAGTAGGTAACAACCAACAAAGAAGCTGGAGCAGCTTACACATGGACCATGAGGCTTGTAGATAAGTAAGAAGAAAGGCAAAACATATCTAGTCAGGCAGTATAAGTTTATAGTTGAGCAAGCACTTTCAAAGGGATCATCTAATTAGCCACAGGTGGTCTCTGGAGAAAGGGCAATAGCAGAAAAAAGAAGCAAGCAGTGTTCTGCCCTGAGTGATCTGGGCATTCGCAGCTGCTTGGCCTCAAGGACTCGTAATGTCTGCTCCCCCAGAGGCCTGTTGCCAGTATATGTTTTTCTTAAGGCTATATCCAAGCATGCTTGCCAGACTAGTACAATTTCTCATGGGTTATATTTTAAGCAGTACATTGTTCTGAGCGACGGTTACAGAATTCTCATTTTTTTATTATGATTTCATTTATTTATTTGAGAGAGAGACAGAGATACAAACAAAGATAGCAAGAGACAACACAAGCAAGAAGGAGAGGGAGAAGCAGGCGCCACACTGAGCAGGAAGCCGGATGTGGGGCTCGATCCCAGGGATCAGGACCTGAGTCAAAGGCAGAAGTTTAACTGACTCAGGAATTCTCATTTCGATGGGTCCCTTCCCAAAGTATGAGAAGGCTCTTGAGTGGGTTCATAGGACTTTATGGTTTAAACTTAGTTGGTCAAGACTGTTATATCTTTCTACCCAATATCCTCACTAGCTAATTCCTTCATTAGAATTGAAATAGATCAAGCTTTTTTGTCATATGGCAAAGGGGGAATTTATGTTGGTGTACATTTAGTTTGGTTTTAGTCAGATATTCTTATGAGTTCATACTCACTTTTGAGAGCAGCTATTGCTAGCTATCCAGGTAGAGGGATGGGTCCGAGGATACCCTCAACACACACTGAGCCAACTCATCCAGCATCATAAAGTTAGAAAACAAGAGATGGTACAGTGATATAAAAATGTCTTGAATCTCATTATTAGTAGTGGTGAATTGGAAAAGAAATAAGATCTAAAAGGTATGGTGTCTATAACCATCCTGTGGAAACTTTTCTAATCTTCAGACATAAAATTGTAAGCAGGGCAGAAGACTGGGTTCTCAGCAAGACCTACTCAAATAGAAAGTTCTTTTCTGTCGGAAAAATACTCAGCAACACAACATAAACAATCATAGACACACAAGTTTTCTTTTTTATGTGAATTTACTGAAATAAAATGGATAGATTCCCTATGATAGCAGGATACAGCTGATATGTTGATATATAAAGTTACATATTTTATGCAACCCAAAGTATCAGGAGTATTTTACAATGTACCTGACACATCTTTTCCCTGTTAAGAATAGTGGTTAAAGAAGAAATAGGCAATAAGAAATAAACTGCCTCTGACATATGAAAGTAACCAAAAAAAAACAAATATTCTACTAACAAAACCACACATATTCATCAGGAATTCAACATGACTATTTTAATTACCCTTACCGGCTTAATGTAACATGGTTTTAATTTGAAAATTCATTACAATTATTTTGTGTAATTAATTTAGAATTAATTTTGTATTTATTTCCAGAGTTACGGGGATTCAGAATTATTTTCAGATTCAATTGTGATGGAAAGGAAGTAAAAAAATCAATTCAATTGTGATGGAAGTGGAAGTAAAAAAATCTAAATGTAAAGAAAAAATATTTTTAAAGATTTTATTTATTTATTTGACAGAGAGTGAGAGAGCATAAGCCGGGGAAGTAGCAGAGAGAGAGGGAGAAGCAGGGTCCCCGCTGAACAGGGATCCTGATGCGGGACTCAATCCCAGGACCCCTGGATCATGACCTGAGCTGAAGTCAGATGTTTAACTGACTGAGCCACCCAGGTGCCCCTTAAAGAAAATATTTGTGATATTTGTCAGCTTTTAAATATTCTTATAATTTTTTTATCAATTATTTTCATAGTGTAAAATAAACATTCACATGTATACTAATTTCATATTTGTAAGGTTGAATCATTTTACTCTAAAAGAGCTCCCACAAATTAGATAAGCATTTATTTCACAAAACCTGTCACCAACTTTGCCTATTAACATATGTTTCATGTTTGTTATTAATAATAACATTCATTTTTTAAAAATGACACAATTTTTTTTGGATAGTGGATTAAAAAATAGGAATTCCACTGACAAGAAAAATGAAGGGTTTTCTTGCATAATAAATGACTGTTAATTAAATTTGTTTGACATATTTCATTGTAATTTTCCTAAAATGTTCATTAAAATATAAGAGAATATCAATCATACAATAAAATAAAAGGTACATACAATTATTTTTTGCTTAACTTATCTGAATTGCTTATGAATCTTCAACTTGACCTTAATTTGGGAAACTGATGTTATAGTATTGGCTATTTATTAAAGGTCTTAAGGAAAATTCTCAATTTAAAAGTTAAAAATTTATATAATTTAGGGAGGAAAGATACAAATACATTAAAGTGACTAAATTTTGAAATGTTGAATACTTGGTAAATTTATCTTGATACACTGTATTTTTATTTTATAATCAAATATATATTATCAGTGTCATACTGAAATAAAACATTTTTCTGGATCCTTCATTTAATGTGTTAAAGTATTTTCTAATTATTTCTTTTTATTTTATGTGAAAATCTGGAAAAGAAGCTCTATTTGATAGTAAAAAAATTGTTTAAACTATAAACAATGCTGCCTGATTGTTTTTAGAATTTAAAAAAAACTTAGAAGAGCATACAATTCAAAACTATATCTGCAATTTTCAAATATTGCTTATTTTCATTTCTCTCCATATATTTCATTATGCTGACCTACTTATGACACCAACTTGAAGGAAGAGCTGTAAAAATCACCTCCCTATCTAAAGAGAAGCATTACATTTAAAAGTACTATTAAGTTCAAGTAGGTTATATTGGAAGAATTATAAGGAATAATTTGAAATATGAAAATAGGTCAAGGATAGGACATTAAAAAACGATAATTTTTCTTTTTTTCTTCTTATTAATGTGCTTTCACTGACAGGTTTTAAACCATGATTCACTGACCAGACCAACTTAAAGTCTCTTCTAAAAATTGAATACATTGAACAAGAATTCTTTTAAGATATGCTAACACCTAAGTAATTCAGATTGTCACCAATTTTATACTCAGCACTATTACACCTATGTGTTCTCATTTTCATCCCCTCATTTATTTAATTAAATTTCATTTCCTACACTTCTGTGTCTATTATACTATTTATCCTGAACATTTATGTACCTCTAAATTTTACTGGCTAAAGTAGACATTTGTCTAAATTTTCAAGGTTTTCATTTTAGAGCAGTTGAGAAATTGTGTGACTATAAGTATTATTGTGTAAAATGCTTATTTTTTCTAAAATTCATGATTAAATATGGGGTCCAGAAATCTTGTGTCCCAGAAATTATGCTGGCACTTGACAGGGCATGAAAGATGTCACCTAACCCCTCTAGGTTTCAGATTTTCTGAAATGCAAAAGGAAGGTGTTGGTCTAGAGCTGAGGAGAAAACTGTCAGGTTTTTTTACAAGTCATATCCAGAACAATTTTACATAGTATTAAGACAGCAGTAAATGAATTAAGTGCTACTTAACAACATTGGTTAATCATAAAATCTGTCAATCCACAGTCCTGCATGGGTATTATCTTTCATTACAATCGAGTCACTCGATCAAGATCTCTCCAATTTTTCACACATAGTAGACATTATCAGTGCTCTGTTCAGATTCCATCTGATCCCACCTATCATTTCCTCAGACCCATTCCCTGGCTTCTGTGCATTGTTGTTTCCATACACTTGCACCTGTTCGTCTTTTCAGAGAATTGTGCCTGGGCTGCTGGCCTCAGCCACTTGGCCAACAGGAGCAGGAGTGCTGGACTGGAAAGTTCCCTCCCCCTGTAGAGCTCAAGGCAGCACTTAGCCACTCAAGGGCCAGTCAATAACTGGGTGCTATATGCAAATCCTCTGCCAAACCTGGACAGGCCCAAGGTTGCATTTATGCTCTAGGATTCTCTTGCAGGGACAGCCTGTAGGTGGCATTTTGTCTAAATTGGAACTCCCGCTTTGCTTCTTCCTCTCATTCTGCTTTTCTCCCAATCCTTTAAGACCTACAGAAACTTCTTTAATAGGTCTTTTGTGCGGATTATTTACCTCAGGGTTTGCTTGTGGGGAATTAAAGGTAAGTCATCTCACTCTACTCTTTGTTTCATCTCTTTCAGTTATTTATAACACATAACTTTTAACCCTTCATGCCTCTTTACTAGAAAATTTCAGAAGACCATGGAGGCTCATATTTTCTTATTTAATTTTTGGATTTGCTTAAATCAATTATGGAACAGTTGATTATTATCTTTATAGTCTATTATTATTGTTATCATTATTGTTATTAAATTTTATTCTTGTAATAAAATTTTACACTTGTAATAAAATTATTAAACTTGTAATTTTGGGTTTGCTTGTTTTTTGAATTTGAGGAGCCTTTTTAAGGTTTAGTTCTCGGTAACAGTTGATGCAACTGTGGGTATGTGAGTAGATCTTTATTTCTGCTAACTCAAAGATGACACTGGTAATCGTGTCAAAATTCAAAAGCCATGTGTTGGATGCATACCATGGAATGTTTATCA
>JAQQSY010006001.1:0-11311 GCA_028646535.1 Procyon lotor | reverse complement strand
CTTAGCATAATACCCTCCAGTTCCATCCATGTCGTTGCAAATGGGCAGATTTTGTTTCTCTTGATGGCTGCATAGTATTCCATCGTATATATATACCACATCTTCTTTATCCATTCATCTGTTGATGGGCATCTAGGGTCTTTCCACAGTTTGGCTATTGTGGATATTGCTGCTGTAAACATTCGGGTACACGTTCCCCTTTGGATCACGACATTTGTATCTTTAGGGTAAATACCCAGTAGTGCGATTGCTGGGTTGTAGGGTAGCTCTATTTTCAACTTTTTGAGGAACCCCCATACTGTTTTCCAGAGTGGCTGTACCAGCTTGCATTCCCACCAACAGTGTAGGAGGGTTCCCCTTTCTCCTCATCCTCGCCAACATCTGTCGTTTCCTGACTTTCCAGCTTGCATTTAATAAACACACGTTCTAAGGAATACGTGGTTACAATTCTTTCTAAAATTCTTTCTAAAATTAAATTCACATATGAATAAAAAAAAATCCATGCTTCTTTATGTAATACTCAGCCCTATTATATAAAATATGATATATGACATATATATCATAAGTCTATATTATTAATGTCCTCAAACTTAATGAAAAAGTTTGCTTTCAACAAGTTAATTCAAGGTACATTTACATAGCACCTCTGTGACACAAAAATGGGTTAGGTACATGTTATTAGTTTGTTATAAGTACTTACCTTATACACTGTACCTTAAGCTACAGTGCAGTGTTTTCTAATCCCTACAACACAGTGGCTCAGCCCTCCATGTTCTAGCCTATTAAAAGGTTGGAGGAGAAAATGGAGGGCGAGTGATTTTCTTTAAAGGATATGAGGGTTGTTGCAATATCTTATGCTCACAATCCCTTGGTAAGAAGCTAATTGCACTTGACTTAAAGGTAGGTTTAGAAATGTACTCTTAGCTAGACAGCTTGGGATTTTTTTAAATGTGAAAGGGCGAAGGTTTAATCATGAAAGGAAATAAAAGAGAAAACTAATCTTCTCTGCTACCATGTAGATTTGTCCTTGAGTACCTCACAATTTAAAAAGGGATATAGTTATAAAACCAAATATTTATGCATTTTGTCTCATTTTTTTGAGAATTTCTAAAAGTAGAGTCACTTGCTCAAAATAGTTCAACTTGATTCTACACCAAGACTAACCCATAGTTAGATATATTGAAGTCACCTTTAGAAGTTGAAGTTTATAAAAGTAAAAATTCAATCCCCAAGCTCTTTAAACTGAGGTCTAGCTATAGCAAAATCTAAGAAAAGAAAACCATAGGCATCATTTTCTTTAATAGTCTTCAATGATAAAAATCAGGAAATAATATATCCCACACAATGACTTTTAATCCCAATAGGAAACAACTCTTTGTTTCTCTTTTGCACTTTGTGATTCCAATTTTGAAACATATGTCTGGCTCTAAATATAATGCTAACAATATTTTTTAAATTTTGATAGGTCAAAAAAAGAAATATCCCATTAGAGAATAGAGTTTTTTTCTTTAATGATCTTACACCAGTTTCTTACCTGGAACATATGAGTATTCCAGCCTATATCTTAAGTATTAAAAATTCTGTTCACTCATTATCATTGGAGACACTCATCTCTCTATCTTATAAGCAAAAAATTCTTCAAATGGTAAAGAAGGACATTATATATTCAAGGGATCCACAACCCCCAGGAGAAATTTGACAAAGTGATACCTTAATGAAAATGTTTGAGTTTTTCTCACTTTTTTAAAAAAGATTTTTATTTTATTTATTTATTTATTTATTTATTTATTTATTTATTTATTTACTTACTTACTTACTTACTTACTTACTTGACAGAGAGAGAGAGATATCACAAGTAGGCAGGGTGAGAGGGAGCAGACTCCTTGCTGATCAGAGAGCCCGATGTGGGGCTCAATCCCATGAGATCATGACCTGAGATCATGACCTGAGCCGAAGACAGAGGCTTTAACCCACTGAGCCACCCAGGCGCCCCAGTTTTTCTCACTCGTAAGAATACAAGGATTTCTCTCTCTTTTTTTTTTTTTAAAGTATAATTGACATACAAAATTATATTAGTTTCAGGTATATAACATAGTGATTTGTCATTTATATACATTACAAAATGATCATTATAATATCTGGCTACCATCTGTCACTATACAAAGTTAATACAGTATTATTGCCTATATTCCCTATCCTGTACTTTACATCCTCATGACTTACTGATTTTTCTAGCTGGATGTTTGTACCTCTTGATCCTTTCCACCCATTTCACCATCCCTAACCCCACTCCCCTCTGTTCACTATACTTAGGAGGTTTTGTTTTATTTTGTTTATTGGTTTGTTTTGTATTTTAGAATCAATGCATAAGTGAGATCATAGGGTATTTGTCTTTATCTGATTTGTTTCATTTAGTATGATACCTTGAATGTCCATCCATGTTGCTACAAATGGCAAGATTTAATTCATTTTTAATGACTGAGTAATATGCCATTTCTTTGTGTGTGTGTGTGTGTGTGTGTGTGTGTGTGTTTGTGCGTGTGTGTGTGTGTCTGTCTGTCTGTCTGTTGTAGATATAGATATATAGGTCCCACATCTTCTTTGTCAATGCATCCATTGATGGATATCTATGCTGTACCCTATTTTGGCTATTGTAAATAATGCTGCAATGAACATAGGGGTGCAGATATTTTTCTGAGTATTTCAGAAGTGTAGTTGCTATATGGTTTGGTGTTTTTATTTTTAAATTTTTGAAGACCCTCCATACTGTTTTCCATAGTAACTGCACCAGTTTACATCCCATCCCCACCAGTGGTGCGCGAAGGTCCCTATTTTCTCTCCATCCTCACCAGCACTTGTTATCTCTTTTTTTTTTGATAATGGCCATGTTGACAGGTGTGAAGTGATATCTAATTGTGGCTTCGATTTGCATTTCCCTGATGATTAGTAATGTTAAGATGAGTCACTCTTAGAATGCCATAGCAAAGTGTGTTGATGATATATATGTAATCATTGGGTTTCACAGACATGGGTTTTTTTTTGTTGTTGTTGTTACATTGCTGGTCTAGATTTAAATTGAACTTGTCATGCTGGAGTGCCTGTGTCCTGGTTCTGAATCTCTCATGTTCTTGTTACTATAGTGACCAGCAGAAATCAGAAGGGAAGTGGAAAAGAGGAATCTTCATTTGAATAATCAGGTTCATCCAGTACCGCTTTAAGTGACAGCCTTCTTTACCTTTGAAGGTTTATGTAGCAAGGAGTGTTCTTGTATTTTGCAGTTTGGGATTTTAGTCTCATAGCTTTTAAAAAATAGGCTTATTGTTCATTGCAAAGAAATAATTGTAACAATTCCAGAATTTAAGTGTCAAAAGAACCAAAATATTTTTATTCTAGATTATAGCTTTAGCATTATTTTGATAGAAAGTATTCTATGAACTTCAGGGTTTTCATTTTTTATTTCAAGCAGTTATTTTCAACCAGAAAAAGTTTACACTTCAGGGGACATTTGACAATGTCTGAGCCATTTTTTGTTGTCCCCAAAATGTGGGCTACTACTGGCATCTAAGGGGTGTTTAGAAACTAGGGATACTCCTAAACATACTATACAATGCATAAGACAGTGCTTCAGAACAGTGAATTATCTGATTCAAGATGTTAATAGTGCTGAGGTTGTGAGATCACACTTTATTTATTTATTTTTATTGTGTTATGTTAGTCACCATACGGCACATCATTAGTTTTTGATGTAATGTTCCATGATTCATTGTTTGCATATAACACCTAGTGCCCCATGAGATCCTACTTTAAAGCATCTCTGGTTCATTTTTTTTAAATGATACTACACTGTGAATCTCCTAGGTTGACAAGTTGACAAGTCTGAATAACGGCTGATATTCTAATTCTTGGTGTGGGGTGAGCGGAAGAAAGACAAAATATTTATACATCTATCTACTGTATTGCTCTGTACGTCCATAAATCATTGGAAGAAATAGTTTCCACATAAATGTCTTTGAGGGTTTCTGAACTGTTTCTTTCATCATTCCTATTTATATAACTCAGTCCTAGAAGCCTTTTCGCTTTTTTGCTTATCTTCAAAAAAACCATGCAATATAAGTCTGACAATTAGATATACATTCCATTTCAGTCATGTAACTGTTATCTTAAAATCCATCCTGAATTTCTGGGAGCAACTATATATGTTAATAAAGAGAAGGTATCTGTTAAATCTTAGTAACCCACCTTCAAGTCCTGGTCTACTTTCTCCTGAATGTATTTCATTTTGGAAAATAAAATCTTGATCCATACAGAACTGATTTTCTTTGTTAGGATACTTAAAAACCCTGAGTGTAACAACAATACCTTGGTAAAAGAGTAGCACATGTAACATATTAGCACTTGGCCATCCTCAAAAAAGATAGATTTCACAGTATAGCAACACACTCAACAAAAGAAAGAAAACACTTACTGAGTAAGGATTACCACAGTGTACCTGCTTGTCCCAAGCTCTCTTGTATCCTGGATTTCCTGTTATGGGCTGTAGTGCTTTGGGATTCATGGTTGCAAACATCAAACACTTTTTCTTTCCTAAATTGGAGTTGATTCAACATATGTGTGTTGAAAGCCAATGCTACATGATATAAACAATGGTGAATAATTTGATAGTTCTCTAAGCCTATTTCTCCTGGACGTCTCAAAAATAACTGTTATATTATGCAACTCTTTTAAAGGCAAATCATGTAGGAGCCTTTCACAAGGTTTTGTTTGCCTCTTCAGCATCCCCAATCCCTTTTCTGACATCAGTACTTTGACTATCATTTACGGAGCCACCACCCTCTCTTCTTAATTTATGTAGTTTAAGCAGAGTTAGCCCTGTCTCCAGCTCTACAGGTTGAGCACAGAACATAGACACTGCCAAGAAGCATCTCTGTCAAATAATCAGATTTGGTGATGGGCAACTGAAACAAGGCAAGACAATGAAATATATACCGTGAGTTTATTGGACATAATGGCCCATTATTCAGTGAAAACTAAAAATTAAGGCAGCACAGAGAAAAAGCATAGCCTAGGGATAGAGAAAGACCAACTCTGGCATAATCAACATCTGGATCCAGCAGTGCCTGAAGCCAGAACCCCTTAATATTTTAATTACATGCACCAATAAATGCATCTTCAAGTCAGTTTGATTTTATTTTCTGCTGCTCATAAACAGAAGTGCTAAAAATGTAAGAAAAGAATTGAAATGTGAAATACCTGAAAATCAGAAGGTATTTGTGTCTTAAAGTGAAGCACTTATTCCTTTTATCTTCCCTTTAATATGTCAACTTAATTTTAAAGAGTTTTTTCAACGAATTTAGCCAATTTGTTTCTTATCTGACACTCTTTTTTTTTTCTGTTAATGGATGTATTACATTTTGGAAGATTGACTCTGGTTCTATGGAGAGTTGATTTACTTTGTTCTTAATATCACAAAATAGCCTTCCAATGAATAAAAGAAAATTTCCTTTCAATGTTACCCATTGTGTAGTGAAAATGATTGACTCACTAAATACAACCATGAGACCAGTCAATCTTGTTGATTCAACAAAAGTATCACCTGCTATTGAGAAATCCTTTCAGCTCCTGAAGCTAACTTGAAAAACATTTGTGATAATCATCCCTGGAACTATTGAACATACTTAACGTTCTTTATCTCCTTTATTGAGTAATGATTTGAGAAATAAGAAAGAGGAAATCATTCAATTGAAAAAACACTCTTGAACTATAAACAGTATTTAAAAACAAAGAATCTTTAACATTTTTAAGTAGAGAATCTCAGCAGGCTTTCTGGATTTCTCTGACCATTTGTCAGTTATAGATCTAATGCAAATTAAAACTAATGTCATTAGAGTTTTAGAAATTTAGTGTCATTACAATTTGGAAATTAAAGTTAGAATTTTATATGACAGGATTTATTGATTTCTTTAACTTGCTGTGAAGACCTGAGTGGTGATCAGTAATACAAAGTTGGAAATGCATTTCCATTTGAATGCAAATATTACCATTTTTAAGACAGCAATCCTCAAACTTGTCTGCATTTTGTAATCATTGAAGGATTTAAAAAAAATTCTGATAATTGAAGTATATGATTTTTTTTTAAAGATTTTATTTATTTATTTGACAGAGAGGGATCACAAGTAGGCAGAGAGGCAGGCAGAGAGAGAGGGGGAAGCAGGCGTCCCGCTCAGCAGAAAGCCTGATGTGGGGCTGGATCCCAGGACACTGAGATCATAACCTGAGTGAAAGGCAGAGATTTTAACCCACTGAGCCAACCAGGCACCCTAAAGTATATGATTTTAAGCCACCTGCACTAAGGTTGTTTTAAAACCTCTCTAGGTGACTCTGAGGTGCAAAGTTTAAGAATAATTCTCTGAGACACTACTTCCATAATTTTAATGTTCATAAAAACCACTTGGGGATGTTGTTAACAATCATATTCTGATTTATTAGACCTGGGGTACAGTCCAAGGTTCTGCACTTCAAACTTCTCAGGTAATGCTGGTTACTGGAGTGAATTTCAAACTTTGGGTAGCAGGGCTCTAAGGCACTGGCTGCATTTTGGAGTAATTGTGGATAATGGATTTTTCTAAAGTCACTGCTTGTCTTGAATAAAGACTGGAAATCTCTGATAATATAGATGTTGGTGGTAATCCAGTTTGATCCATGGAGGACATTCTCTTACAATGAATACTTGTTGGAAGTTGTTATTCCTGCTGATGGTCCTACCTTTGTAAAGAGTAAGGGAAAGAACTTGGTACTATGAAGTCTGCTGGTTTTCAAGCCCCTAACTCTACTCAGATGGGTAAGCCTTGGGCAAAATGGCAAAGCCCGACTTTCTTATCTCCACCCACTCAGAACTTCACCTTTCCTTCTTCTGGCCAGTTGGCCCAACCACCCTTCTCCCTGTACGAGTCTCGTGACTTCTGGAACCTTTGCTTTAACTAGTGACAAATACAGTTTTGAATAAATAGGTCTCAAGATCTTATTCCTTCCAGTTATACCAAGGCACCAGCCTCCTAATCAAACCCTGGCTGGCAGACCTGTTTGTGGCTAATTCAGGAACATATGGTCCACCATTGGAAAGTGGAAATGAAATCTCCTTTACTTCACCTTCAGTTCAGTGTTCTGCTATTTCAACATGTCCCATGATCTTACCTTTTCTGAAATAAGGTGTGAGTGCCAACACATGCCAAAGTACTTACTTCAAGAAAGACCCCAATCCCTAAGTCCCAAAAAAACTAATTTCAAGTCTAGTCTAGTGTATTTTAAGAATAGCATAAAAATAACAATATGGAGAAATTTTTATTTTTTTAGCAGCAAAATTATTTTGATGGGAGAACCTGGTGTTCTTGGGGGGAACATTTTGATAAATTAGGGTAGACTTTCAAGGGCGTGCTTGAGAAAAAATAGAAGTTCACTCTGGAGTTAATTAGAGACCATTGCTTTGCCAAGTGAGGTATAGAAATGGAAAACAAGAGCTGAGAAGAGTAAGAAAGAATTTTGGCAGCTGTGTCAAGAAGAGAGCAGAGATAGTGTTACCAGCAGAAAGAATAATTTTTTAGGGCAAGTGGAGATCAGCTAAGGCAATTTTAATATATTTCTTCAATGTGCTATGCAGTAGGAATCCTCTTCCTTATCTCCTTATGGCACCTCTAGTAGACTATCCATTTCTGATGAACATGCTGGGATATTTTGGTATCTATTTTACAATTTTAAAGTGTAAGTTAAATTATTCCACTCCTACACTCAAAACTGTCAGGGCACCTGGGTGGCTCAGTGGGTTAAAGCCTCTGCCTTTGGCTCAGGTCATGATCTCAGGGTCCTGGGATCGAGCCCCGCATCGGGCTCTCTGCTCAGTGGGGGAAACTGCTTACCCCTCTCTCTCTGCCTACCTCTCTGCCTACTTGTGATCTCTCTCTGTCAAGTAAATAAATAAAATCTTTAAAAAAAAACCTGTCTAGTAGCTTTCCGTTGCATGTGGAGTAGAAGTTAATGGCTTTACAGTAATCTACGAGGTCCTACATCAGCTCATCTCCTGCTACACCCCGACCTCTCTTTTTCCTCCTTTCCATACCTCATTGTTTTTAGAACACGTGACCATGTTTCCTTCCTTGGGGTCCTTGCCTTGGCTATTCCTCCCTCTAGAATGATGTGTCCTGAAATGTGTGCACAGCTCATTTTGTCCCCAACTGCAAGCCTTCACTCACATGCCATTCTCAGCACCTACATTTAAGGTTGAAAGCTCCTTTCACCCATTTGTCATGCTCTGTTCTCTTCCTCCACAGCACTTCTCTCAGTATGCTACAGAATTTTTTATATGTTTTATACGTTTTCTACTCTCAAATGTGATCTCCATGAGGATAGGGAACTTACTTCTTTTTTCTAAAGATGGAGACTCAGCAGTTAGAACATACTTCTTCAAGAAATGAATGTATACAAATGCCCATGAAGACTTCAGAGTTGCCCCTAAGAAGTCAGTTCAACCAAATTATTTGGACACTATTCATCATAGCACTTCTAGCCATGGACTTGTAAATTTAAAAGATTGGAAATATATGAATTATTCTCCTATGCCCCCACCCCTGCCAGCCCAGCTCTAATCTCTTTCAAGACATGCAATTTCTCTAAGTCCAGCTAAAGCTGGGATGTACTCGAAGCAGTAACATTGTCCTTTAGAGCAAATGTGAGGCTCTCCTGGCAGGGGTGTATGCTGTGTTAATACTTGTATGTCTCCCTCCTGCCCCATAACTCCCACTGACTGCTTTCTAAGCTCACCTGTGCATTTCCTCGTCAGACCCAACTTTAGCAAGAACCCTGAAGAGTCAGTTTAATCAGAACACCCTGCAACCCTCAACATCTAATCAGGTTCTTCATTCTCCAGTGTTCATCCTCCGTCCTCAGACACCTCTGGTGCCTCGCTTGTCTACAGCAAGAATCTGGGTAGGTCAGGTTAGCCAGAACCCCCTTACCTCTTAGTGTTTCCTCTTAGCAATCTTCTACCCACTGACCTCCACACCTGCTCCCTAGCTATAAATTCTCACTTGCCTATGCTATACTCAACAATGAGTCCAGTCTCTCTCCTCCACTGTAAATATCCCATTGCAATGGTCCCTATACCTCCTGTGATGGTCCTTACCATCTACAAGTGTCACTGATTTTTTTTTTTTCTTGAGCAGTCTTATTGTCTCTCTTCCAGTAGTTTTATATCCATAGGTTTTCTTCCGTTCAGGACCTTTGCTTAGAGTCAAAAACAATAGAGGTTCAATCCAGACTTTGCTATTTTACAGCTCTATGCTATCTGACATATTATCTATATACTCTAAGACTCAGTTTTCATGTCTGTGAGATGGGCATGTTATTTCTTGTATGTAAGGTGGAAATGATGATTTTGACCAATTGGACAACGTTGACCTCATGGTGAATGGTAAGTGAGAATTTGTATAAGTAGTGTTCTTAACTAAATGGTAAGTTCGTGTTTCTTCCCCCTTCTCCTCTCCTTCCTCCTTTTATTAGCTCCTGCTGAATCACAGAATCATGAAATCTTTAGTTTGAAAAGGACATTAGGGCCATTCGGTGCAGCTATTCATCTATAAATCCATCCTTTATCGTCTTTGCAAGCGTTCATCATACCTCCTATTGAAGCTTTTATTTCCTGTCAAAGCAGCTTGTAATCTATTTGGTGTAGATATTACTAGTGTTTCTCATATATTGAGATTGAATTGCTCACCCTAAAACTTTCATTCTCAATCGTAACGTCTAATACTGGATATTCTATTGAAAAATCTAAACGAATTTTTATTGCATGATGGCTTTTCAGAGAGTTGAAAATAGTTATCCTGTCTTTCCATGTTTTTAATCATCCCGACTAATTTCCCAGAATGATATTCATTACTCAAAAAATGATATTTTGATTTCTCTCCCAACCCAATCATTTCTTTTAGAAACTCTTGTCTCACAAGGCGGTAGAGCAAAGTTGTTAAAAGATGCAGCCAGGGTTTCAGTCTGAGCTCTGTCATTTATTAGCTGCAAACCTGGGATAAACTTTCTAAATGTCCCTGTCTTCATATGTAAAATGAATAATATTAATAAAAGGCATTCCATGTGGGTGGTTGGGGGAATAAAACAGATGTGTTCAACATACTTATCACTTAGCACGTGGGACATGTTCTGGAAGTGGGAGAGGTCGCTGGGAAGCCTTTCCTGCCTGGTGCAGCCCAGGCGGTGCAAAACTATAGCAGCTTTCCCACATTGTTCTGGAAACTTCAGTTTTGCTTGTGTGATCTTAGATAGAAGGGGCTTTTGTTGGCACCTCCATCAGGCAGCTCACGCTCATTCTGTTAGAATCAATCAATCGGTGAAGCAGTACAGATGCCAAGAAAATGAATAGTAAAGCCTACAAGAAGTTTAAAAGGATTAGAATATAAAAATTTATTCTATAACCAGGAAGAATACATCTTAAGAAATTAGTAAGATGGTAGGACTTCATTCATTCATTCATTCATTCATTCATTCATTTTTCTCAACAAATATTTGTTTAGCCCCAGCTGTATTCCAGGCACTGTGCTGGGAATGGATGTAGATTTACATGCGTTCTCCATAGTGCTAAGTACCAAGAAGAAGTAAATTCAGTTTTATTTAAATTTAGTTGTTTCCACAAATATAGACGACAGAATAAAATACCATATGATTTTATTTGTTCTAATTTGGATGATGGAATTTGAAAGCATCCAAAATGAAAACACTAATACAGTCTGATTGTTTTCTAAAAAGTAAAGCAATGTGGGTCTAAAATTTTAAAAATTCCGGAGAATTGCACAATGTCCATGTCGAGTGACTGGCTGACTGTGCCCAGGATGTTTCCATGAGGGAGCACCACTTAAGCTGGAAAGCACAAGCCCCAGCCAGCATTTTCAGAGTGTGACTTGGACTATGTGAATTTTGAACTCTGCAAGGACTTTAAAAAGTATCCTCTGCAAAAAAAGAAAAGTGACTTTTGCAATATGTGATTATCAATCCTATTATCATCCAAAAGGTTCTTAAAATAAGGGATTTATGAAAGCACCAAAATATCCTACAAAGTATCAGTAAGGCATCAAAGATGATAAAGGATGAAGACTTTCAATCATGAGCAATTGATGGCAAAGCAATATAGCAATAATGTCAACCTTGTGACAGCAAGGAGTTGCCAACATGCTTTAGAATGGTTATAACTGTGAGGTTGATAATGTTTTGCAGGCATTCTCCAGACAAGGGAAAATAAATCCATAGAAAGATG
>JAQQSY010006000.1:0-11311 GCA_028646535.1 Procyon lotor | reverse complement strand
CATCTTTGAGTTCCTTCAAACCTTTGGGTGACTGCCACCTTGTCCTACTGATTAAGCTACATTAACTTCGTCAGTTTGACTTAGATGAGTTGGGGTGTTGCCCACTATGGGATTTGATATCTTCTGCCTGTCTATTTCTGGAGAAGGCCAAGAGTGTAGGCATCTCTCTGATAACCTTCCAGGTAAGGAATTCATTCTTCGTGGCAGCCATCCCATTTCAGTAGGGGACCCCAACCTTTGCCTCTCTGCCAGTCATCACAGAAGACTTCAGGTTTGTTAAGAAATGATGAAAAGGGGAAAAAAATATGAAATTCGACCTTTGTGTCCTGGCAGTTGAAAATACCCCAGAAAGAGGATTCTATTAACAGATTGATTTTTTTTTTTTTGTCCTACCAGAAAACAAAAACGCTAATTAGGGTCTCATAATTTGGGAGAATCACATAAACTAAAATCTAAGAAAACGAGAAACATAGGGTAAGGGTAAAAAAGGAAACCTGGAATGAAGCTAATCGAAAAATTCTTGCCATGATTAGCATTCTACACCTGCCTCCGGTGGATAAAAGTTGGTTTTCCCATTTTTAACTGACTCTAAGCATCTATCTTGTTTTTTTTTTTTTTGTCTTTTATTTTACTGTGAACTCATTGCAATAGGATTTCTTTTCTGTTTCCACTCTCTGGTATGATGATGGAGGCCCTTTTGACTTCTTGGAATGAATTGTTTTATTTGCTTTCCTTTGTACAATTCTAGTGTTGTTTTCCAAGGAAGATATCTAAAAACCTACCTGACATTCCTAATTAGGCTGTTCAGCTTTGTTGTTTCAAGGACAAAAACTTTCAGGTTAATTTTTTTCTGGGTTTTTCTTCCATGACAATTCAAAGTGTCATTATGAGTCCATGTGAAGAGATTTATTCTAATTTTGTAGCAACTCAGTGGTGGTAAGTGTAGATTTATTTTATATAGGTTTTTGGTAATTGTACTTAGACCCTAAGTTGTAGGAAAATTGTAAATAGCATATAATAAAGAAATAAACTGTAGGCTGAATAGGAAAATGGAAACTCTGTGAAAGAGTCACTGTATCTTTAAATTCAAGGTGTGTACGACTCACGTGTGTAAGCACTTATGCATGTACGTTCACACAGCAAACATACCTGCCCTTAAACCATAATGATACTGATGGGAAATAATGATTTAGGGAGTTTTGATAATTGCAAAAAGAATTCAAAATCTTCTCTGGCAGT
Source organism: Procyon lotor (assembly GCA_028646535.1). Lineage (NCBI taxonomy): Eukaryota > Metazoa > Chordata > Mammalia > Carnivora > Procyonidae > Procyon > Procyon lotor. Next base: position 10,072 of record JAQQSY010006000.1, on the reverse strand, counting down.
TTGTTCTGAGGGCTTTTTTGGAAGCTTGGGAGATATTGGCCTTTTTTTTTTTCAATGAATTGTTATGAACTAAAAGAAAAATACAAAAATATGCATGAGATGTAAATAAATGGCTTAGTTTATTGTTGTAAAAAGAATAATCGAGTAGTTCCCATATAGATTCCAACAAAGAACATAACCAAAAACCCAGGAATCCCCCATGGACTCTTTCCCGTTCTTGACTTTCTTGCTTTCCTTTTTAGTTTTGCTCTGCAGTGTGGATCCTCAAATAATATAGTTTACTTTTGCCTTTCTGAAGGAATCGTGCAGAATATATATATTTGGTTTGGCACGGTTGCTGCTGTTGCTCAGATTTATGTTATGTTCATAAGATTCGTCTATATTTTGCCACAATCTGATGATTCTTCGTTTTCTCTGTTTTATACTATTCCGTATGATCATAGCATAATTTATTTATCCTTTTTACTGTTAATGGACATTTGGGTTATTCCCATTTGGAGATTTTACAAAAACTGGCTATGAACATTTTTCTGCACATATCTTCATTGCTTGCTATGTCTCTGAGGTTCCATCAGGTCTAATTTTCCGTTTTCTTTTTTTTTTTTTTTAAAGATTTTATTTATTTGACAGAGAGAAACACAGCTAGAGAGGGAACACAAGCAGAGGGAATGGTAGCGGGAGAAGCAGGCTCCCTGCCGCGCAGAGAGCCCGATGTGGGGCTCGATCCCAGGACCCTGGGATCATGACCTGAGCTGAAGGCAGACACTTAATGACTGAGCCACCCAGGCGCCCCAAATTTTCCTTTTTCTTGAAGACCATATTTAGGAATTTCCTAGTGGATCAAAAGGTGGCATATTCTGTTAGACTTTGCTTCTTTGAAAATGTCTTTGTTTCATTTTTTCTGGAGACAGAACTCTGTTGGTAATTTTCTTTTACACTTTAATGCTTTTCTTTTCCCCCTTTTTTGCATTTTTTGTGTTAGAAAGTTAACTGTCATTTTCCCCCCACTTTATATATTTATTTAAGTAATCTCTACACCCTACGTGGGGCTTGAACTCATGACCCCAGGATCAAGAGTCATACGCTCTTCCTACTGAGAAGCCAGGAGCCCCTGTCAGTTTTTTTTTTTTTAAATATTATATTTATTTATTTGACACAGAGAGAGAGATCACAAGTAGGCAGAGAGGCAGGCAGAGAGAGAGAGGGGGAAGAGGGCTCCCTGCCGAGCAGAGAGCCCGATGTGGGGCTCGATCCCAGGACTCTGAGATCATGACCTGAGCTGAAGGCAGAGGCTTTAACCCACTGAGCCACCCAGGTGCCCCCCCTGTCAGTTTTTTAATGACAAAATTACTTTTTATTTTGGCTTCCTTTAAGATTTTCAAACTTAAACTTAAACTTCTTTAAGTTTCTGGTATTTATCTATGATGTTGTAAACAAGTATTTTGTTGGGTTTACCTTACTTTGGCTTTATAGGGCTTTTTTTTTATCTGGGGATTGATAGGTTTCCTAAGTTTTGAAAACTATCCACTTAGTTATCAACTCTGCCTTCTCTCTCTCTTTTTCTGGCACTCCAATTAAATGGATATTAGACCTTCTCACTGTTTCTTGTGGGGTTTTATTATTTTTGTTTTTGTTTAAGATTTTATTTTAAGTAATCTCTATAGCCAGTGTGGGGCTTGAACATCCAACCCTGAGATCAAGAGTCACAGGCTCCACCGACTGAGATGGCCTGGAACTGCTGTTTCTTCTGCATTTTGTATGTTTCCTAATTGTGTCTTTTCATGCATTGTTATGGGTAGTTTTGATAACCTATCTCAAAATTCACGAATGCTGCCTTCAGTTATGTCTGAACTGTGGTCAAAACCATCCAATCAGTGTTTACTTTTTATTGTCTTTCCGGTTCTATTATTCTATTTGAGTCTTTTTCCTGTATATAGTGCCTCTAGGTTCTTGTTGACATTTGTACGATCAGCCTTTATCTCCATGACCATTGTAAACATAGATTTACAATCTACTTCTGTTAACTCTGATATCTAAATTCCCTCGAGTGCTATTCCTATTGATTCCTACATCTCTGGTTCCTGGCTCTCATCTCGTCTAGAGAGACACCTTATAATTTTTGGTGGTTTACTGACTGTTTTGTTTGGGAAATTATCTTTAGGAATAATTTAAAACATAGAATGGAGTTATAGTCCCTGAGAGAGGATTTTATTTTCATTCTTCTGGGCATCTGGGACAATTAGCAATCTAGGACGAAAGCTTGACATTTTTCTGGATCTCTAGAATGTGCCCTGTACCACCATTTCAGGGTGGAGACCTTTGAATCCTGAACAAGAGAAAGAATTGTTTACTGCCCTTAGTGACACTAAGCACCTATGAACTGTTCCCTGAAGTACTTCAAGTGTCTTTTGGTGAGAGGGGATGGTGACATAACAGGTCTCCACACATCTGGGGGTCACAGTCTCTGTTCCCTCACTTCTCGTCCTTCTGGCTCCTGCCTTAGCTGTCCTCCCTCAGACTGAAAATTTCCCTTGGGTAGAGATATTTCTGGCTGAACTTCTGGAGCTACGTTCCTCTCCTTGGAGCTCCCAGTAGTTTCTTCCTGTCTTGTGCTGGTCTGTGATGCTTTTCATTAGATGCAGTTTTTATGTTCTATTTCACGCATATTCTGTTTTCTACAGCAGGAGCATTTCCAACTTATCTCATCCTTTATTACCAGAATTGATATATACTTGACTTTAGCTTTTTATTTTTTTATTTTTATAACATTTTATTTATTTATTTTGGGGGGGGCTTGCAAGTGAGGGGTGGAGCAGAGGGAGAGGGACAAGTGGACTCTGCGCTGAGCATGGGATCAATGCGGGGCTCGATCCCATGACCCTGAGATTGTGACCTGTGCTGAAAAACCAAGAATTGGGTGCTTAACCGACTGACCCACTCAGGTGCCCCTAGGCTTTAGCTTTTTAGTAATCAGCTGCTATGCAGTGCTGTCAGTAGGGTTAGGCATTTATTATTTTATTCATCATTTCATTCAACCTGCAAATATCTGAAGCCTTTTGTGCGTTAGGTGAGTAAGACATGATCCCTGCCCTAAATGAACTCAAAGGCTAGTAGGGGAAACAGATTTCAAACAAATGATTAAAACATGCTATGTAATGTATGTAATAGAGCTTTATAATGGAGTAAAAAGCAGGGTGTTTAGGGAATGCAGATCAGGTAAGAGAGCAACCCTGCTGAAAAGGCTGGGCTAGAAAAGTTATTTGCAGCAGAGATGGCTTAAAATAATATTTATATTTTCTTTCTTTCTTTATATTTTTTAAGATTTTAAAGAGAGAGGGAGAGAGCACAAGGGGGAGAAGCAGAGCATGAGGGAGAAGCAGACTCCTCACTGAGCAGGGAGCCAGACGTGGGGCTCAATCCTGTGACTCTGGGATAATGACCTGAGCTGAAGGCAGATGCTTAACCAACTGAACCATCAAGGCACCCCTCTTTCCATTTTTAAAAGAATACATGGTCATAATAGCACAGTGAAGTGTAATGAGGAACATAAAAACTACTTGTAACCCACTAGCCAAAGTTAAATCATTTAAAAATTTTTTTTAAGATTTTATTTATTTATTTGACAGAGAGAGAGAGATCACAAGTAGGCAGAGAGGCGGGCAGAGAGAGAGAGGGGGAAGCAGGCTCCCTGCTGAACAGAGAGCCCGATGTGGGGCTCGATCCCAGGACCCTGAGATCATGACCTGAGCCGAAGGCAGAGGCTTTAACCCACTGAGCCACCCAGGCGCCCCCATTTAAAATTTTTTGATAGATGAATATTATGTATAACTGTATCTATGCTGATGTAGATTAATCTCTTTTGCTTCTACAACCAGCATCTTTTCTTTGTCCATTCCTAACCCCTTCTTTGTTATAAGAAACAGAGGCATTTAGGGTCATAGAGTCTTAAGAATACTTACTTCTTTAATGATGGTTACCATCATCATGGAAGCTGCTAATTAGGCATCTGAAATCCAGCTCAGAAGTGTGCATTGATGAAGTTCTATGAATGTTTTAAGAAGATTCTCTTCCATTGCCAGATTTACAGTATCTCTTTCCCCTATCCCATCCAGACACCTCTTATAATCATAACTGCTTATGTTATCAGTGACTTTTTGGAAAGATAGGGATGCCAAACTTGCTGAGGTCCAGTCTTCTTCATCTGGGTGATATTGGTAAATCTCATTCAGCTGTCTATTCTTTTTCTACTCTATTGACAACTTTTCTTGACACATAATGCCTCTTGATCTACAGAAAAAGGTTTTCAAGTGAAACCAGACTTTCATAAGAGCAAGTTATCCCATTGGAAGCCCCAGATGAGACCCAATGTTGCACAAAGCCTACATATCAACTAGGGGAATGGGAAATTGTCTCAGGTGAAAACAAATTCTTTCAAGCATAGGAATTGCAGAATTCTATCTGTATAAACTGGAGAAGAATAGGTAGAAAGTGTTAATTAAGTGTCTGAAAGATAGGATGAGGTAGGGATCTAATTTGATTTCATTTTTGGAGGAATCCATTAATTGGATCAAACTGCTGTTGATTGTTTGCCAAATTCATATTGGCAAACTATATAGTAATTGACAAATTATATAATAATCATTATAACTTCAAAATACATTTCATCTAGTGGAGTAGGTCATCATTCACTCTCTTAACAAAACGACCTGTTCTTGTCTGTTTATCCTTCCAAATAGATTTTGGAACATTTTTCTTAACTTTACCCTGGGATTTTACTTAGAATTATACTTAACCCCTTGGATTAATTTGAGTTTCAACATCTTTGCAAAATTTTCACTTTTCTATCCAGAAACATGGTATATCTCTCCACTTATTCAGATTTTTAAAAATTTAATGCAAAGATTATTTAAAAATTTTTTTTAAAGATTGTATTTATTTATTTTTCAGAGAAATTGAGAGCACAAGCAGGGGGAGCAGCAGGCAGAGGGAGAAGCAGGTTCCCTGCTGAGCAGGAAGACTGATGCAGGACTTGATCCCAAGACCCTGGGATCAATGACCTGAGTGGAAGGCAGAGGCTTAAACTGCTGAGCCATCCAAGCATCCCTCTTTCTAAAATTTTTATTGTGGAAAATTTCAAACATATCCAAGAGTGGAGATGAACGCCTGTGTACTTATGGCATGACTTCAATAAAGATCAATTCATGGCTAATCTAGTTTCATACGCACCCCTTCCTACTCTTTCCGTATGATTGGAAGAAAAACAAAACTCATATCACAGAATTTTGATTTTTTTCCGTAGAAGACTCAAATCTGCTTTATTATTAAGGTTATTTATAAATTTTTACATTTGTTATTATAGATAGAATCTCTAAAAAAATATTCTAACTGCAAATTCTGCTATTAAAGAAAACTTTAAATTATTTATATATAATGACTTCACCAGATTTCTCCTTATTCTGAGAAATTTAAAGTTATTCTCTTATATTTTCTAAATATAGAATTGGATCAGTATACAACTATAATTTTATTTTCTTTCTAATATGTAAGCTTCATATCAGTTATCGGCAATTATAATGTACTGATAGGATTTCCAAAAACATATTCAGTAATAACTGTTAATAGAAGGCATTTTTGTCTTCTCTGTGATTTTATTAAAGGTGTCTTAAAATATACATTCTTTATAAATCCTCTTGAGAAATAATCTAGAAATGAGTATTGAATTTTACCGTGTTCTTTTTTATTATCTAATAAGGTAGTTCTATCATTTTACTCCTTGAACATAGTTAATTGTGCCTTAATAGATTTTCTACATTACTGATTCACCTCATTTTATTGCAGTAATTTGCTTTAATGTCTGATGGATTTGTTTATTTTGATTTTTGCTTCTGTCCACATATGATGATGATGATGATGATGTGTGTGTGTGTGTGTGTGTGTGTGATCTTGGTTGGGTTGTATTTTTGACTGCATTTTGAACTGTCTTCATTTTAGGATAATTACAATAGCACAGAGATCATCGATTTTTAGAAATGTTCAGAAAATCCAGTCATAAAAATGGTCAGAAATTTTGAGGGAGATAATTCTTTGATCTAGTGGTTATTTTCCCATTTTTATTGAACTATTAAGACTTTCTCACTCTACTGATCTCCCATTTTTATTGAACTATTAAGACTTTCTCACTCTACTGATCAATTTCAAGAACTTACATTTTCTTAAATATTTTAATACATTTTAGTGAGGGTTTCAAATTTGTGAGCAGAATATATACTATCCTTTTATCATTTTCATTTAATTTTTGCCTATAGACTTGCCAGAAATCTTAATTTTTAAAATATTTTTCCTGATTTAGTTTATCTTCTATCTGTAAGGAATGACTAATTACATTTATTTTTCAATTCACATATTTATTAAGTTTATTTAATTGTTACTTATTTTCTTCTGCTTCTGTACAATTTTGTTCTGTTGGAATGTTATTTTACATTTGAAGGTTGTTTTGGTTTAATTCCTTAAGTTTTGTTTGGAGTGTTCTCATTTAAATTATTTTCCAATTAATCCATAATAACAGTGTTGATTTCCTCTTCTAGTGAAGAATGATTTATAAAGGAGATTTTAACTTCCCGAGTGCTTCAGATATGTTACGAAATTCCAATGTGTTTTATTGTAGTCAGAAAATGATCAAAATGAAAGCAGAGATCAAGAGTGACAAATTTTTACCTTTTCAGCTCAAAAGTTACTCTTGAAAGGATGTCTTATCATCCAGAATCCATTTTTAGTTTGTATTTTCTTTCCCAAATAGATAAACAGTCTTAAGGGTTTGGGGTGGGGAGAAAAGTGTTTGAAGAGAAACCAAGTGTTAAATATGAATATGCAGGCCCAAGAGGACCAAGGAAGAACAGAATTTTCCTGCAAATACAGGGTATATATGTCTTTTCTTCTCTTGGCTAAATTCTAGGTGAAGCTCAGAGAGTTGGGAAGCCTCTTCTCTCTCCTATCCCTTATGTCAGTTTGGAAAGTAGAAATTAAATAGGTATGGTAGGGGGTTTATTAAGATGTAAGAGTGCCTGAAAAAGCCCCCGATAAGTTTCAGAGTAGCTGGTGGGGAGCTAGCTTATCCAAAATTGACTAAAAATAAAAAAGAAGACGCAAAAGAGTCTGGATATAAGGGCAAGAAGCAAGAAGCATGGCTGTGATCGGACTACCAGAGACCATGGCAGGTCTTCAAATATAAGCAGGAAGATGGAAAGATCATCTGGGGATGAGCTAGGGATGGGGCAGGTGGTCAGCACAAGGACAGCAGTGACCACACTGATGAAGTAGATATTCACTTCCCAACTTCAGTACAGAGTTTCCAGATCTGGCAAAGGAAAATACAGGATGCTCAATCAAGTTTGAATACCAGTTAACAGCACATAATATTTTAGTATAAGTATTTCCCAAAGTTTGCACAGGATATACTTTTACTAAAACTGTTGGTTGTTATGAATTTATGTGAAATTTTTACAGAATTCAAATTGACTGGGATATTTTGGGTCTTCTCTGGTAACCATCCTCAGTGGCATTTGTGAATATCCCAACAATGTTAAATAAAGAGGAAGAGGAAGAAAACTCTCAGAGGGAAAAGTCCTGATTGTCCAGGCTTTATATTTGAATGATCTAAGATATCACCCCGAGTTTTGAGGTTTTCTGAAAGGGACCAGATTAAATATTTTGCATCAGAAATAAATGTGGCTCCAAATCAAAAACATTTTCAGTTAAAGAAAAATAAATTGTCATCTTACACTTCCAACGTGAGGCAATTTTATGCATTGAAATTCATAACAATGTTATTTGTTTTTAAGTTCATGTGACAGGTAAAATATGGTACTTCACAGTAGGATATCTATATCACTGTCCAAGAGACCAGCACGAGCTAAATTAGAATCTCTCAATATTAATTCCATATTCCTAGTCTTCTCCATCTCTGGCCCAATCATCTAGGACCAGAGAGTGTGTGTGGGGGGTGTAATGGGACCATCTCTATGGGCAAGAAGGGAAGTAAAGAGTCATATGGACCAGGCAGAGAGCCTAAATTGTGTGTACTATGAATGTCTTCCATCTCTTGCTGTGATGACTTACTAATGGATTGTTGAGCTTTAAACTTGGTCCAGAAGCTGAAAAGAAACGAGGAAGATGAGTTATCTTTCCCATTTCTGGCTCTGGACCAGTTGTCAGAAAAAAAGTTCATGGCTTCCTTTTTATAAGGCCACTCTCTTCTCAGTACATTTCATTATGCCCTTGTCATGGAGTAGCACATGTCACTATTATATGTCCTTTGGATCTTATCTTGACATATTATTCTTCTGTTTTATTACCAGTTTCAGACAGCACCCTCGTGCAGATTAAACCCTCGACATTCAGTTAGAGAAATACCGATGCATTCATTTAGAGTACTGTCAGAATCTTTGTGCCCTTTCAATATCCAACTTGCCTGAGATGTTAGTGAAATGCAATGAAATACATAGCTTTTTCCAGAGCTAGTGAGAACCGGGAATTTATATATAACAAGGAAAAGATTGTTTTCTGCCTTGAGGTAGCCACAGCAAGCATTAGAAGGTTAGTCTCTCTAAGAGGTTTTATTTCCCGATTACGAAAGTTATAGGGCCCCTTTCACTTAAGGGGTTCAGTTGAAATCCAAGAGGAAAATCTCCAGGAGAATGGAGTTCTTTATCTGTCTCCTTAATTTCATGAGACTGTGATTGGGACAATGACTCACTCATGATTGGTGGTGAGGTTAATTTCATGGAGTCATGAGTCTTAAATGTACTCTAGAGCCTGATATTGGCTTTACCGTTTAACAATGAATTAATGTGAGCCCAAGGGGTTTATCTTTCTCTATATGGGGTCACCCCCCTCCCCAAAGCCTCTGTTGCTTCGGGCATTCTTCAGAAAGCTCCTCACTCATATTCAAGGCATTTATCATAATTGTTTAGAATCAAAAATGACATTCACCATTGTCAGGCTAGATGAGCTCAGTGGGAAGACATATTCTGTCTTGTCGTTGTGCCAGTTTTATGGATTTTGAGAAGCAGGAGAGAAGGAACATAGCGGTGGTTCATGTTAGGTCATTGTGGATCTGGGGCACAGTCCCTGGTAGCCCACAGCGCCTTTCTGAAGGGTACACCGAGGGGCGTGAGGAAAGATATGGGGCAGAAGGAGGGGTGCAGCCTTCACCCCATGATGTTCTATGGCACAGTTATTCCCTGAACAGCCAGAAATTGAGAATGTGGGGTCTGCAGTAGAACCAGCCAATGTCCAGGCAGTGACATTTGTCCCACCCTGGGGAAGGATGTGCTGGTGATGAGGCTAGGTTTGGAAGGCTTTGGACATCGTGTTAAGAACACATTCAATTTTCTCCCAGGCAAGTAGTTCCTTCTGTGTAGAAACCAGACACTTCTTTGCCACCCTGAGTCCTGTTTTATCTCTCAGTGTTCTGCTCGAGCATCGACTTCCCAGGGAGGCTTCTGGCTTCCCTGGCTACTTTACAGGTCTTTTCTCTATCCAAGTATTTGTTCAACATGTATTGTAAAGTCCTCTGTGATCTAACTAACCATTAGCCTGCTACCCGTAGTTAACGAGGGGCTCCTTAACTGTTCTCGTGCCCAATAAGGTCTTGGGTGAGTGTGATGGACCGATAGATGAGTGGATTAATTTACTAACCCTTTTCATCTCCATATCAATCCGATAAGGCAGGGATTATCACTCTGACCATTGGTCAGGTGAGGAAACTGAGTACAGAAAACATAAATATCATGCCCACGGCTCCCAGGCTCGTAAGGGATGGCCCTGGGATTCAGGACCAGTGAGGCTTCACCTCACAATCCTTGATTTTAATCACACAGCTTCTGTGTCCCTAAATCAAAATGACAGGTAATGGATCAACCTCATATCCTACCCGAAACTCTAAATTCTGAAGCCACAATGACGAACAGAAATAGAAAATATTGATTTGGGAAGATAAGATTTGAGTGTTTAATCCTCTTAGAACCAATACAAAGTGAAATACTGTTGCTAATGATTTTGCCTATTCTCTTTT
>JAQQSY010005999.1:0-11311 GCA_028646535.1 Procyon lotor | reverse complement strand
GAGAGAAACACAGCGAGAGAGGGAACACAAGCAGAGGGAATGGTAGCAGGAGAAGCAGGCTTCCTGCAGAGCAGAGAGCCTGATGCAGGGCTCGATCCCAGGTCCCTGGGATCTGACCTGAGCCAAAGGCAGACGCTTAACGACTGAGCCACCCAGGCGCCCCCAATCTCCTTTAGGTTTGAGGTTAGGTTATGTATTTGGAGATTTTTCTGGTTTCTTGAGAAAGGCCTGTATTGCCATATATATTTCCCTCTTAAGACCATCTTTGCTGCCTCCTAGAGGTTCTGAACTATCACGTTTTCATTTTCATTTGCTCCCATACATTTTTTAAATTCTTCTTTAATTTCCTTATTGACCCACTCATTCTTTAGTAGGATGCTCTTTAACCTTGAAGGTATTTTTAATACTAAGTTGTTGGAATGATTCAATGACCAAAAGGGAGAAGGATGAAGGGGGTCTTAGAGAAGCAGAAAAGAATGAAGAAGTTATCCCAACCCTAGGCTGAAGCTGATAATTCTACATTGGCTGCTGTGCTGCTGGGGCACCAGGGATAGGACCACTGAGAAGAGGAATCACAGTGATGCCAGGACTGCTGAAAAGTACTGCACTACTCCTGCCATAATAAGAATGTGGCTGCAGGGTCCCCACCACTTCCCCCTCTGCCTCCTCCTCCTCCCCCTCCTCCTCTTTTTTTCCTTGTCCTTCTTATTCTTATTCATACACTTAAACACACCACTTCTTGCAATTGACTAAATGTAACCAGAAGCATATTAGCAAAAGAATCTGGGAAATATCCTATGCAGGTTTCTAGCCCAAGCAATGTAAAATCAAGGACATAAGGGTGAATGTAGGGTTTGTAAATGTGACGATCCTGGGTCAAGAAAAGAAGTTTTCCAGACCTTAGAAACCTTGATCTGTACATGCCCTGCAGAGCAATCAGTTGCTTAGCTTAAAGGGTGGATCGCAGGCATTCACTGCCCCCAGTGAATACATAGAAATGTAGGCAAAGGACAGATGTGATTTCTGTAACTCTACTCCAGGGCAAAATATTATAATTTGGGGCTCTAGAGGCCTGTGAGTTTTTCTCCAAACTCTGGGAACTTTGGAAATTACCAAGCAAACTTCTGAAAGAGGCTGTTTAAGGTTTTCTCTTACTTTTTGTACCTGTCTTACACACTTTACATTGCCTCTCTTCCCATCTAGGTAATGCCCTCTGCAGGTCTCTCCTGGCTCTTCCACTCATCCAGCAAATTCACCTAAGGTTTTGTTCTTTATTTTTTATTTGCTTTTTTACTAAAGGAAATTTGCTAAAACAATTTTGCCTAATAATCACCTCCACTAACAAAACATTTACTCAATATCTATTGTTACTTAATTTCAGAATTTCATATAAGATAAACCTATTTCAGCTCTTTCAATATTTTGCCCTATTTTATTTTGTTTTTATCATTAAATTTATCTTAGATTTTATTTTTTCTTTTTTTTACTCTAAATTTAGTTAGCCAACATATAGTACATCATTAGTTTCAGATATAGAGTTCAGTTATTCATCAGTTGCGTACAACACCCAGTGCTCATCACATTACATGCCCTCCTTAATGCCCATCACCCAGTTTTCCCCCACCCACCCACCCCCCTCCAGCAAACCTCAGTTTGTTTCCTATAGTTAAGAGTTTCTCATGGTTTGTCTCCCTCTCTTCTCATTCAGTTTTCCCTCCCTTCCCTTATGATCCTCTGTGATGTTTCTTATATTCCACATATGAGTAAAACCATATGATAGTTGTCTTTCTCTGATTGACTTATTTCACTCGGCATAGTACCCTCCAGTTCCATCCACATCAATGTGAATGGTAAGATTTCATCCTTTCTGATGGCTAAGTAATATTCCAGTGTGTGTGTGTGTGTGTGTGTGTGTGTGTGTGTGTGTGTGTGTGTTATATTACATCTTCTTTATCCATTCATCTGTTGACCGACATCTGGGCTCTTTCCATAGTTTGGCTATTGTGGACATTGCTGCTATGAACATTGGGGTTCATGTGCCCCTTTGGATCAAGAAATGGGCAGAAGACATGAACAGACATTTCTCCAAAGAAGGCATATAAATGGCCAACAGACACATGAAAAAAAAGCTCCACATCACTTGGCATCAGGGAAATACAAATCAAAACCACAATGACAGTACCTCACATGAATCAGAATGACTAAAATTAACAAGACAGGAAACAACAAATGTTGGTGTGGATGCAGAGAAAGGGGAACCATCTTACACTGTCGGTGGGAATGAAAGCTGGTACAACCACTCTGGAAAACAGTATGGAGATTTATTAAGGAGTGAAAAATAAAGTTACCCTTCAATGCTGCAATTACACTACTAGGTATTTACCCCAAAGATACTAATGTGTTTTGCCCTATTTTAGATCTGTTTTCTACTTTGGAAATTTCAAATGTTTTCAGCCAACCTGCTTTTCTCATTTAATGGCATTTTAAAAGGTGTATTTATCAAATATTGAGTTCTTAGTATTTGATTGATTAAAGTTACAATTTATGAGGGCTCAACTTCTTTTAGGTATTTGTCTTATATTTGAATATATTTTTGCAATACATGGATTTCTGAAGCAAGTCAATATCTATTTTTCTTCATATTAAAGATAACAAGACTGAAAATACTCCATGGACACTGCTGTGTAGCTTAAATTATTTTTCACTTTGCTTTGACTATGTTGAAATCATAAAGTATTAATGCTTCAAACATTTTTCTTTAAATGTTTTTAATTATAAATTATTAAAATACAGGTAAATGGTTCTACTACACAGTGAAGACCACTATTAACATTTAGGTATATCTCAGTCCAAATTTCTATGAAAAATGTTTTTATGGTACATTCTTATATATAGCCATAATTATAATTTATAAGCAATTTTGTTTCTGCCATTTTACCTAACATAAATTAAACATTTTCCACTTCCAAAAATATTTTAGTCTCTCTTTTATTTTATAAAGAACAAAAAAGGCCATAGTTTATTTAAAAATTCCCGTACTGGGGCACCTGGGTGGCTCACTGGGTTAAAGCCTCTGCCTTCGGCTCAGGTCATGATCTCAGGGTCCTGGGAGCCTGCTTCCTCCTCTCTCTCTGCCTGCCTCTCTGCATACTTGTGATCTCTCTGTCAAATAAATAAATAAAATATTTTTAAAAAAATAAAAAATTAAAAAATAAAATAAAAGTTCCCGTACTATTGAACATTTCATTTATCTAGCAGTTGTTCCAAAGAGTTTTCCCCTTTCCTGCCTTTTCCCATGTGTTTCTCCTTTCTTTCTTTCTTGCCTTCTTATTTTTTCCTGATTTAGGAAATCAGAAGCATAGGATTGAAATATTCTTAATTCTTGTTCATAATACACTGTCATAATCAGTGCACACATACACTACTTTATTTCATTTATTTTCTTTTTGTTAGGTTGTTCATTCATTTCTTGAGGTATTACAAACCATGCCCCCAACCTAAAAACTTAAACTTATTCATAATTAAATTTACCTTTTATTTCCTCCCAATTCCTATCATCTGAGAAGTTAAACATCACCTTAAATTTTGTGGGGTTTTTTTATTATGTTAGTCACCGTACAGTATGTCATTAGTTTTTGATGTAGTGTTCCAAGATTCATTGTTTGCATATAACACCCAGTGCTCCATGCAATACATGTCCTCCTTAATACCCATCATCGGGCTAACCCATCCCCCTACCCTCCTCACCTCTAAAACTCTCAGTTTGTTTCTCAGAGTACACAGTCTCTCATAGTTCATCTTCCCCTCCTATTTCCGCCCCCTCTTCCTTCTCCTAATTCTTCCATGCATTCCTTATGTTCCACAAGTGAAAGAATGGGCAGAAGACATGAACAGACAGTTCTCCAAAGAAGACATACAAATAGCTAATAGACATGAAAATTTTGTGTTTATGAATTTCCTTTAAAAGTTTATAAACTTCCGGAGCGCCTGGGTGGCTCAGTCGTTAAGCGTCTGCCTTTGGCCCAGGTCAGATCCCAGGGTCCTGGAATCGAGCCCCACATCGGGCTCTCTGCTCGGCAGGAAGTCTGCTTCTCCCGCTACCATTCCCTCTGCTTGTGTTCCCTCTCTCGCTGTGTTTCTCTCTGTCAAATAAATAAAATCTTTAAAAAAAAAAAGTTTATAAACTTCCTTTCATATATTATTATTGTCTGATTTTTTTATCAAAAGCAGGCTATGCTTACAACTTTACATTAATATTACTTTCAAATGTCTTTGAAAATCACTTGATTGGTTTTAGTGATTACTTATGTAAATCCCAGTTATGTGCAAACCCAGACATCTACATACCAGAAAAGAAAAAAGAAACACCCATCTAGCTGTTTATTATCCTTTGAATTCAAGAATAGGTCTTGATGTGGTGTATGCCCTGCTTGCTTACCTAATGTCACTCTCCAGAGAAGGGCACAGCCTTCTAACAAAATACTAGATTTTGCTTTCTGAGTCTCCCCTCTCTTTGTTTTTTATCTACAGCTCCTTTTCTGTCTACAAGAATATATATATATCACAAACCTTAAACTCAATTACCCCATTTGAGGCTATTTAGCATAGTGATGAAAAGCAGTTTTTAAGGTCTTATGACATAAGTTTTAATCCTGACTCCACCACTTAATAACTTTATAAACTTGGACCAGATATTCCACCATGCCTCAGTTTCCTCATCTGAGGTAAATGAAGGAAATAAAGGTTCCAGCTCATAGAGTTGTTCTGAGGAATTAGTTATCATGCCTAAAATGTGTGGGACAATACTTGGAATTTGGTATGTAACTAATAAACCTTTATTTTTTTGTTCTGGTCTCATTCTCTTCTAAAACTTTGAAAACATGCCATTTTTACCATTAATGCACATCTCACTCTTCTTCAATCTGACCAATGCTCCCACTGTTCTTTATAGACAACAATACACCATAAGTCTAAAATCCAGTGGGTATTTTGTATTTCTAATCATTCAGAGTCAAACTGCTGCATTTGTCACTGTTGGTTGCTCAGTCTTTCACCATCTCTTCCTTGGCTTTCTTGACCTGCTTTCAACCATTTCCCTGAAAACCTCCCTGATTGTTGACACAACTGGTCACTAAAATATTCATCTGAGAGATATTTATGAATTCAAATCATGAGGCAAAGGGAAGTAACCTGAGATCAATGCAGAGCTTCCCTTTGCTTTCCCAAATGTGACATACTGAGACTGACCACACAAAGGATGTTGCCACCTACTTTGCCTCCTTTCAAATTCATTAAACACCAGAGAGTCTCCATCAAAGTTAAAGCTTCAACATAGAAGTTCCAAAAGCTCGCACTAAATAGAATCCCTTGAGCTTTTAAAAATTTGTTTTGTGTGTGAGTCTAAAGTTGGGCCTCAAGCTATGACTCCAGAGAATAAAAGACATTGGCTCTTTGGTCTCCTGGGGTGCCAGGCTCTGCTGGTCAATTATTGACTGCCACATCTACACTTGCCCTTCTGAAGGGTTATATCTGGGAATCACTCACATCATGGAGACTCCTAGTATGGCAATATTTAGAGTCAGAGAGAAAACAGGAAAAAAAAAAAAGGACACCCTAGGAGTTGGACTTAAGACTACCAGAGAGAAGCCCTCCACACCTTTTGTGGAAGATTTGAGAGTCTTCCTACAGCCAGTAGGAGAAAAAGGCAGGACCAAGCTAAAGGTCGGAGGACATGCCTTGAAGCTTCAGCCTTTGAGAGTATCTAGCTCTTAGGTAAATGATTTTCATGAAGTTACTGTAACTTCCCTTAGAAAAAAAGTTAAAATCTGAAGTTCCTGTAATTGGTCCTCATGAACATAGAGATCTTGTGGCCTTAGGTAAAAATCAAAGTGGCAGGGGGTGCCTGGGTGACTCAGTCATTAAGCGTCTGCCATCGGCTCAGGTCATGATCCCAGGATCCTGGGATCGAGCCCCGCATAGAGCCCCGCATCAGGCTCCCTGCTCCGCGGGAAGCCTGCTTCTCCCGCTACCATTCCCTCTGCTTGTGCTCCCTCTCTCGCTGTGTTTCTCTCTGTCAGATAAATAAAATCTTTAAAAAAAAAAAAATCAAAGTGGCAGGAAATCTTTTGAGCCACAAAAGCCCAGAGCTTGGTAATCTCTCAAGGACCACTCTGGAGTTTCTTTCTCTCTCTCTCTCTCTCACCTGATAAATTCTTTTCCTCTCCTCACATACCTTCTCTTTCTGGCACTCTGAGGTGTGTCTTTTCACCCTGAGTCTTCTTGTAGACTTCTTATTTTCTGGAGACTGAGCCCCCAAATCTAGGCAAATTCATATTTTCCACACATTGAGGTCTATGTGTTCCCCTACTCTGAGCAACTACTTGGGAAAAACTCTCTGGTCTTGATGACTGATGTTGGGCAATGGGAATGGGGACTTCTTGCATTCTGGGTACAAACTCTGCATTGCCTAGGCCTTAAGAGTATGAAATTAGAGTAAACCAACTGGGAGCATAACAGTCAGGAGGATTCGGCAGAGTACATCATCAGATTAAATGGTTTATGTTTTATCCTTTTCAAGGATCCACTTACATGTGCCACAGAATGTTAACTTTTCTGCTATTAATAACTCCCTCAACCTCCCAAATGGTTCAAACTGATGCAGATGCTGAAGCACACAGGAAGAGGGGCAGAAGTCAAGAAATATTTAGGAAAAAATTTTGCTCATGCTCCTTTTCCATGTCCTCCTACTTTCAGCCCTTCTCACAGTTCAGGAAACTCCCAGGTTCTGAGGGATTTATAATGTTTTGGACTATACTAACCTTTCTACCTTTGGTCAGAAAGTAGAGGAAATACTGAATATCTCTCTCTCTCTCTCTTCCTTTTCTTATTAATCCATCTGTCCCAGCATTTGTGAAATTAAACTAACATTTTAAAATTAAATACATTTGAGATTGACAAAGTGTTAAGAAACCTATGTTTGTTCTCTTTGTCAAGGGAGGTTTCCCAAACTTTGGAAAGGATGTGAGGTACATTACCAAACTGCCTAAGCTCAAATTCCAAGTTCTCCACTTGGTGCCTGTTTGACCTTGGGCAGAGTTCTTAAATGCTGTCTGCCTCAGGTCCTCATCTGTTTAAAAGAAAGAAAGAGTATAAGAAGATAAAATGGCTGTATCTCTTACAAGGAAGTAGTAGGTTAATATATGTAAAGTGCTTGGATTAAGCAATATCTTTTCAATATCATCACCATCATCATTATTAGATCTAAAGGGGTTAATATTATGACTGATTTGAAGTGCCACTCTATGTTTTTTGTTTTTGGTTTTGGTTTTTTATAGGTTTTTTCTGCTTCCTTTTTTTTTT
This sequence comes from Procyon lotor, assembly GCA_028646535.1. Classification (NCBI taxonomy): domain Eukaryota; kingdom Metazoa; phylum Chordata; class Mammalia; order Carnivora; family Procyonidae; genus Procyon; species Procyon lotor. Next base: position 3,952 of record JAQQSY010005999.1, on the reverse strand, counting down.
AATTTTATTTTATTTTTTCAGTGTTCCAAGATTAATTGTTCATGCACCACACCCAGTGCACCATGCAATATGTGCCCTCCTCAGTACCCACCACCAGGCTCGCCCAACCCCCCACCCTTTTCCCCTCCAAAACCCTCAGTTTGTTTCTCAGAGTCCACAGTCTCGTGTTTCATCTCCCCCTCCAATTTCCCCCAATTCACCCTTTCCTCCTCCTAATGTACTCCATGTTTTTCCTTATGCTCCACACGTAAGTGAAACCATATGATAATTGACTCTCTGCTTGACTTATTTCACTCACCATAATCTCTTCCAATCTATGTTTAAACACACTTATTCCAGTGAAACAAATACCCAATGATAAAATGAGATGACTCTAAAAAAAAAAAAAAAAAAAAAAAGGTCAGGAAGCCTGCGTGGTTCAGTCATTTGGGCATTTGACTCTTGATTTCAGCTCAGGTCATGAACTCAGGGTCCTAAGATTGAACCCCACATTGGTCACCTTCAGCAGGGAGTCTGCTTCTCTCCTCCACTTGCACACCTCTCTCTCTCTCTCTCTCTCTCTCTCTCTCTCTCTCTCTCAAATAAACAAATAGATCTTTAAAACACACACACACACACAAATCTACATCATGTTGATCTGTAAAGCAGATCAGACAGAACTGAAGGTTGAAGACATGTTAAACAAGTGCTCGTATATGATTCTTTAATGCAAATTAGAAAGCCCAGCTAACTTCTAACTTCTACATTGACCTCTCTTTTCTCTTTAAGGATCTAGGATGTCCCTCCTCCACCTACTCGAATCTAGGCTATATCTCACAAACTGCAATGTGAATTGAAAGCACTGTGATCCTTCTGGATGAGTAAGTATACACAATGTAGACGAAGAGTAAATGTGAAAGAAATGAAGCTATTATAAGCCTAATTCATACAGAAAATCCCAAGCACAGAAATGTTCATATTCTTGAAGAAAGCAGTCTCAATTTACTTTTTAATTTTGTTTTATTTACTAATGTAGAGAACAGAAAAATTGTTTTCTTCTAACAGGACTTGACAAAAGCAGATATAAGAGGGGTCATTGAAACTTATTTTTTTCAAGTTTGTCCTCCTTCCTTATTAAATTTAAGTTGCCATCTATGCTGCATATAAGTCTAATAGGCACGACTGAGATGGAAATTGAATTTAAGAAAACCCCTAGCCTGGAAAGTATTTAAATATTCAATATTAATAGTGGGGAAATAATCAGAAAGGACAAGCACTGGGAAGGTGGCTGCTCTACAGGATTAAACTCATTGTGAGCCCTTTCGGCAACATCAAACTCAGACTCTGCAGTATCATGACAAAGCTCAATTGGGTGGCTCAGTGGGTTAAAGCCTCTGCCTTGGGCTCAGGTCATGATCTCAGGGTCCTGGGATTGAGCCCCGCATTGGGCCCTCTGCTCAGCGGGGAGCCTGCTTCCCCCTCTCTCTCTGCCTGCCTCTCTGCCTACTTGTGATCTCTCTCTCTGTGTGTGTGTGTGTGAAAAGAAAAAGAAAGAAAGAAAGAAAGAAAGAAAGAAAGAAGAAAGAAAGAAAGAAAGAAAGAAAGAAAGAAAGAAAGAAAGAAAAAGAAAGAAAGAAAGAAAGAAAAAGAAAGAAAGAGAGAGAGAGAAAGAAAGAAAGAGAGAGAGAGAAAGAAAGATTACAGGGCAAATTCTGAGCACAAGGGGACAGGCCAGAGTTTATGTGGTATTACAAAGCCAAGCAAGACGTTTCAAGAAGCACAACCTAAATATATAGCCCTAGGGAAAAGCTAAACAGAATCCCTGAATACTAGACAGGAAGGACAAAATCAGAGAAAAAAAACAAGTATTTATAAAATAGTCAAACAGCTGTATATACAGTGTTGTCTTCTTCTCAGTGCCTAGCACAACCTGGCATATAGCAGTCCACCTGTAAATATCTGCTGTCTGAATTATGGGCTTATGGAAATATGGTAGAAGTATAAACAAGTGAAAAGAAGGATTGTGAATGAAATGGGTAAAGTCCACTACCCGACCTCCATAGCACCATCAATCTGACTCTTCCTCCTCCTCCTCCTCCTCCTCCTCCTCCTCCACACACACACACATAGCATTTCTTTCTCTTTCACTTATCTTTAATGTTGAATCTTTATCAAGCCTATGGGTCTGGAACCTTTCCCAAAAATATTACCTATATTGTCTATACTCTTCATTTCATTATTTCTTTCTTTATTCAACAAATACTCATTGAGGTTCCACTCTATGCACATCCCTTCACCAAGCTGAGTGTTCTGAATGCCAAATACAGTAGAGCATGATCACTACCCCCAGAAATTACAGTATCATGAAATGGAAAACATTAATACATTACAAATGCACACTAAAACTAACTATGACAGCAAAACAGAGATTCATGTGATAGCCTCCCAGGAACAGAGTTACTTATTATGAACTAATGAATTAGATCATACCATAGAGAAACACAGAATTCTTAAGAAACTCTTCAGAAAGAAGTAGAGACTCAGAACAGAAAAAAAAAAATACAGTCTTCATAATAAAAGAACTCAGAGTTGGAATCATGATATTAATCACTTAGGATGATACTCAAATACTTTTTTGTTTCCTTATTTAAAAAATCTTTGCAAAATGATTTACTTCAACTTGCATCTGGAATTTGGTAGGAGTACCTAGAACTTCTATGGCATGCAATTTAAAAAAGAAAAATAAGTTCTCCTATTATTACATATTATGGTGAATTCAGAAAGAGAATGATCAATGAAAATCTTAGAAAAAAAGTTGAAATTGAGGTGAATGCAAAAAATAAAACTTTGATCTATAGTTTTATTAGATAAAACTAGTTTTATCTAATAAAACTATAGGTATATAGGTAGGGTATTCCAGTTAGAGCCGATGCTTGAGCAAAGGCTAAAAGAAAGGATGTCCATAAAGTACTTGGAGGAAAATGCACTAATTTGTCCTCAGAATTAGGGTTCTCTAGCGGATAATATATGAGCAATTATATAGGTACATAGATGCCAGATGTTGAAGGACATTCACTGCCAAGCCTTGGTTGGAAGAAATGCTATGATAGAGACACCTCTTATCTTAGAGTTCTACATAGTGCAACCAAATACCGACTATTTACATTGGCAATTTAGACAAGTAATATAACCTCTGATACTCAATTTTCACTTCTGTAAAATGGACTCAGCAAGCTCTGCCCTTATTCATTCTACTCCACCCTCCAACATACAAAGGCAAGTAAAGACACTTGTACACATACAGGCACACATACACTAAGATTCATAATAACATGTTTCAGTCTTGCCCCAAAGATGAAATCAACAATATATGTGAAATTGATTGTACAAAAGCTAAAGGAAGACAAAATAATGTCATTGAGCAACTGAGCAAGTTTTTAAATGGGAGTAAGAAACTGAGTAATTATGGTCAATTAATCTTCAACAAAGCAGGAAAGAATGTCCAATGGAAAAAAGACAGTCTCTTCACTGTGGGCTCTGAGAAACAAAGTGAGGGTTTTGAAGAGGAGAGGGTGGGGAATGGGTGAGCCTGGTGGTGGGTATTGAGGAGGGCATGTGTTGCATGGAGCACTGGGTGTGGTGTTTAGATGATGAATCTTGGAGCACTGAAAAAATAAAATCAAATTTTAAAATAAAGACAATCTCTTCAACAAGTGGTGTTGGGAAAATTGGACAGCCACATGCAGAAGAATGAAACTGGATGATTTCCTTACACCACACACAAATATAGACTCAAAATGAATGAAAGACCTCAATGTGAGACGGAAATCCACCAAAATGGATCTCCTCCTGGAGAAGAATACAGCCAGCAACCTCTTCAACCTCAGTTGTGGCAACTTCTTCCCAGAAACATCGCCAAAGACAAGGGAAGCAAGGGCAAAAATGAACTATTGGAACTTCATCAAGATCAAAA
>JAQQSY010005998.1:0-11312 GCA_028646535.1 Procyon lotor | reverse complement strand
ATGAACTAAGGGTGGCCAGGGGGGGTGTTGGGGGGGGTAGGGATAGGGTGGCTGGGGTGTGGACATTGGGGAGGGTATGTGCTGTTAAGTGCTGTGAAATGTGTAAGCCCGAAGATTCACAGACAGGTACCCTAGGGCAAATAATACATTGTATGTTAATAAAAATTAAAAAAAAAAAAAAAAGTTCACTGGCTTGGCATGACCTCAAAAAAAAAAAAAAATGTTAGGAGTATTTTTTTCTACTGCTGCAAAATATGCCATTGAAATCTTTATAGAGATTATTTGAATGTATAGGTGGGTTTTGGTAATGTCAACATTTAATATTAATTCCTCCAATCAATTAGCATGGGATAACTTTCTATTCATTTGTGTCTTTGTCAATTTCTTTCATCAACATTTTGAAGTTTTCAGAGATCTTTCATCTCCTTAACTAAATTTATTCCTAAATATTTTTTATTGTTGTTCTTGATGCTATTATAAATGGGATCAACTTCTTTATTTCTTTTTCAGAAAATTTGTCTGTAGTGTATGGAAACACTACTGATTTTTGCATTTAATTTTGTATCCTGCAACTTCACTGAATTTATTGATTAGATCTAAAAGCTTTCAACCTTTTATCGTTGAGCTTTATGTTATCTGTGAGTTTGTCATATATGGCTTTTATTGAGATATGTTCCTTCTGTGTCTAATTTGTTAAGAGTTTTTCATGACAAATAGATGTTGAATTTTATCAAACGTGTTTTCTTTATCTATTGAGATGATCATATGATTATTTTCTTTCTTTCTATTAATATGATGTATTACATTGATTTATTTGTGTATATTGAACAATGCCTGCTTCCCAAATCCCCCTTGATCATGATGTATTATCTTTTTAAGCACTGCTGAATTCAGTTTGGTAGGATTTATTGAGGTTTTTGTTTTGTTCTGTTTTGTTTTTTTAAGCTATATTCATCAGGAATATTGGCCAGTAGTTTTCTTTTCTAGTAGTAGTTTTTTCTCATTTTGGTATCAGTATAATGTTGGCATTGTAAAAGGAGCTTGGGAATATTCCCTCCTCTTAGATTTTTTGGAAGAGTATGTAAAGGATTGGTAGTTAATTTTTTAAATGTTGGTAAAATTCATCCATGAAGCTATCTGGTCCTGGGCTTTCTTTGTTGAGAGATTTTTTTAAATTACTGATTTAATCTCCTTACTAGTAGTTCATTTCATAATTTGTATTTCTTCCTGATTAAGTCATGATAAGTTGCATGTTTCCAAGAATTTTTCCATTTCTTTTATGTTGTTCCATCTTGGGGCATATAGTTGTTCATAGTAGTCTCTTAGGATACTTTAGATTTCTGTGATGTCGGTTATATTGCTTGCTTTTCATTTATGATTCTGGTCATTTTCATCCTTACTGTTTTTTCCTTGGTTCATTTAGATAGGGGTTTGTCACTTTGTTTATATTTTCAAAGAACCAACTCTTAGTTTGGTTAATCTTTTCTATTGTTTTTCTGTTATTTCATTTACTTCTGCTCTAATATTTATTATTTTCTTTCTTCTAACTGGGCTCAGTTTGTTCTTTCTTTTTAGTTCATTAAGGTGTAGAATTGGGTTGTTTATTTGCGGTTTGTCTTGCTTCTTAAATATAGGTGTTTATTGCTTTGAACTTCCCTGTTAGACTTGTTTTTATGGCATCCCCCAAGTTCTGGTATGTTGTGTTTCCATTTTTATCTCAATAAACTTTTTTAAAATTTCCTTTTTAATTTCTTCTTTGACTTATTGGTTGTTTAGAAGACTGTTGTTTAATTTCCATGTGTTTGGGATTTTCCATTTATCTTCTTGTTATTTCTAGTTTTATGCCATTGTGGTCAGAAAAAATACTTGATATGATTTCAAACTTTTTAAATTGCTAAGACTTGTTTTGTGTCCTAGCATATGGTCTATCCTAGAAAATGTTCCATTTGTACTTGAGAAGAATGTGCATTCTACTTTTGTTGGATAGAATGTTCTATATATGTTTGTTAGTCCATTTGGTTTATAGTGTTGTTCAAATCTGTTGTTTTCTTATGGATTCTGTCTGGATGATCTATCCATTGTTGAGAGCAGACTATTAATGTTCCCATCTATTGTATTACTGGAGATTTTTGTTTGTTTTTGTTTTGTTCTGTTTATCTCTGTTAGTTTTTGCTTTATATATTTAGGTGCTTCAATGTTGGGCACATAAATATTTGTAATATTATATTTGATGTATTGACAATTTTATCATTATATAATGACCTTCTTTGTCTCTTTTTACCATTTTTAAGGTTTATTTCATCTAAATATAGCTACTCCTTCTGTTTTTTGTTGTTATTGTTGTTCTTATTTGCTTGAAATGTCTTTTTACATTCTTTAACTCTCAGTCTAAGGGTGTCTTTAAGGCTAAAATGAATCACTAGTAGGCAACATATTGTTGGATTTTTCTTGAATCAATTCAGCAATTCTTTGTCTTTTAACTGGTGGAGCACTTAATCTATTTATATTTAAAGCAATTTTGAGGAGCACCTTGGTGGCTCAGTTGGTTAAGTATCTGCCTTTGGCTCAGGTCATGATCTCAGGGTCCTGGGATGGAGTCCCATATTGGGCTCCTTGTTCAGCAGGGAGCCTGCTTCTCTCTCTCTCTCTGTGGCTCCCTTTGCTTGTGCTATCTCTCCATCTCTCCGTCAAATAAATAAGGAAAATCTTAAAAAGAGAAAGCGGTTATTGATAGGTAAGGACTTACTCTTGCTGTTCTGTTGTTTTTTGGTTGTTTTGTAGATCTGTTGTTTTTTTAATTTCTTATCCTACTGTCTTTTGTTGTGTATTTTGATGATTTTTGGTATCAGTATGCTTTAACTTCTCTATTGTATTCTTTTGTGTAATTTGTATAGGATTTTCCCTTGTGGTTATCATCAAGCTTACATAAAATGTCTTAAACTTATAAGTCTCTATTTTAAACTGATAACTTAATTTCAGTATAATTCTTAACTTTACACTTTTACTTCTCTTCCCTCTCACATTTTAGGTTCTTGCTGTAACACATACACACACATTTTATATATATTGTGTAACTAATACAGATTATTGTACTTCTGATTATTTTTACCAATTTCATGTTTTTTTAAACTAGAATTATAAGTTAATTTGCACCACTGTTGCCACATTGTAATATTGTGTTTTCTGGTAATTGACTAAATTTCCTTAAAATCATTATTCTGAATTTTTTGTCTGACGGTTCATAGATCATCGTTTCTTTAGGTCAGTTACTGGAGCTTTATTAATTTCTTTCAGTGGCATCATATTTACCTGATTTTTTTGTGATCCTTGATTCCTTATGTTGGCATTTGTACATTTGAGTAATGGAGTTCCTCTTCCAGACTATACAGGTTTGATTTGGCAGAGAGAGTTCTTTGCCAGTTAGCTCATTTTGCATGTGTCTGCTGGTAATGTCATTGAGCAGGTGGGGCCTACTCTTATGTTCTGTTTTGGGATAAGGCTGCTGTTCAAACTCTGAGGATAGGGATGGGCACAAGGGTGTGTGTGGTGTGTGCCACTGGCTGTGAACAGTTGCACAGGGTTTGCTGGCTTGATTTTCTTCCCAAGTGAGGCTGTAGGGTGGGCTCCATGTTTGCCTATATTTTCTGATCAAGCTTACTAGATGGTCAGGACTAGGTTACTATATTCAGTAGTACATGGGACTATTCATTAGCATCCCTTCCTAGGCAAAGCAAAGGATAGGCCCCAGGGCCTAAACAAACTATTGACTGGGGACTCAATCAGGCCAAAATGTGAACTGAACTCCGTGGTCCCACCAGTTGTGTTCTGCAGATGGGGGAAGGCATAGGCTATGCTCTATGGACTCCAACGTTTCCTTCGTGTTCATGTTCGGCTCTCCAGTTGGACAGGCTGAAGTCTGTATTCAGTGATGAACAGGGCTACAAATTAGATTTCTTACCTCATCATAGAGGGAGAAGCAGCTCTAAAGCCAGTAAAGCTCTTTGTTGTCTTAACTCAAGCTTACCTACACCCCAAGTTCCCTGACTGAACAAGGCCATTGGTTTTGTTCTGCAAAATATCAGCTGAAGCATATTATGTCTATTTATTTTTTATAAACCTTCCATTTTCCAACAAGGATTTAGGTAGCTTAGAAAGGATTTTATTTGTGGAAATATTTGATGGAAGTTAGTTAAGAGTATTAAGTGACTGGAAATCTCAAAAATCCTAGAGTAGACAATAATTCTCCATGCATCATCTGCTGGGTAATATGGGATTTTCTTGTTTTAAAAAGATAGAACTAAAAAAGGTTCCATTCCAAAAGAGTTCACATTAGAGAAAAACTTCCATTATCCTCCATGTATCAGTTTTTAATTCCCACTAATGTTTATATATTATTTGGTCAATCAGTTTTCAGTTTCTTTTAGAGGTAAAGCAACCTATATGTCTGATTCTGGTGGGTACAGGACTCAATGTTACATGTAAATCAGTTTGGGCTAGTAGATCTTTGCATTTTACACATTACTGAAGAGAATAGAATGTAATTAAGTCTCCTTTTTATATGTGCTGCAGCTTGTCTCTTTACTAAATCATTGTTTTTGCTACTCGCTTACGTCATTATTTCTCCCATCTCCATTGCTTCTCTCCAACCCGAAGTGAGACATTTACTCTAGCTTTGATGAAATACAAGAAGTGGAACTTGTTGGTCCACATGTTAGACAAAACAGATGGGGAAGCAAAGATGTGTGTGACATAAGACATGCAGAAATTTGGATCTCTCCAATTAATCATGGTTCACAGCTGACAAAAAGGTGACAATAATTGATGTAACCCTTTGAGAAACAATCTGGAACTTCAGCACCCTGGGAAATCTTGTTCAGCTTTGCTCAGCTACTACTGAATTAATGTGTGTTATAAATTGCTACTCAGAGGGGCACTTCATAAAGTCAGAATTTTTGGAACAAATCCCACACCATGAGACATCCAAGAAATCATCCATTTTTTTTCTGGCTTCTCACCACTCGGTGTATGTCACCTACTATAATAAGCACAGTCCACAGATAAAAGATGGAAGGGCCAATTTGTCTACAGTGCATTTTGCCAATGAAGGTAGTCTCCCTAACTCAATTTAATCCTTAGGAGGGTTACACGTTAGCTCAAAATGTCTAAACTAGTTGTCTGTTTGGTAACATGCAATGCTACATTCATGCCCTTTACTGGGTCTGCAGCTATAGGTCATACAGCTCCCACTCTTTTAGATGTAGCCTCAGTATAAGAGACTTCTCCTCAACAGATGATGTAACTGTTGACCGGGCATTTTTCTCCTTGTAAAAGGTAGGTGCTAACACGGCAATATTTCCAAGTTCCACACCTGAATAATAGTGTAACACAGATCTCCAGACAAAGCACAAATGTATGAAACATGAACCACTGAAGTTGCAAGAATATATTATTTTTACTCATAGTTGATTTTTAACTAGAAAAAAAGAAAAAGTCTCATTGTTTTGCAATACAGAGAGACACTAGTCTTCTTACTGAGTCCATATATTAGAAGGTCAAATGGCACATAAGGCAAATGAGGTAAGAGTTCCACAATGTGGAGAGACTGCCTATGGCATTCTCACTCACTCAGTCTCTTGCCAGGCATTGTAGTCAAACAGACTGATGGATTTGTATCTAGTTTTGAGCACCATACTTCACAAAATAAACGTGTGGTTTAAAAAAAACCTCTTTAAGCAAATCGTGGATTACAAATAATACCGACAATGTAAGTAAAAGCAATCAAGAAGGAAATGGTAAAACTGACAACTATTCCTAGTATCATCTCTTTGTAGACAACATTACAGGATAAGAACAATGATTATCTAATCAGATCTTTTGAGATAATAGCCACAGTAATTTGAAATTATCTAGGAGACTATTTGAAATCAGGATTACCTCTGCTAACGGTCAAATACTGTATTTCAGATTTAACTCTTTAAGATTCACAGTTTTATATAATTTACAAAATATGAAATAGTATAGTAAGATATATATTTTCTGTGAATGAATGTATATTTATTGAGGATACATACTCAAAAATTTAAGAGATCAACTGCATATTCAAATATAAACAATTTTTTAATATTCAAAATAAGTCAAGTATAATCAGGCATGGAGTGTTGAGATTTTAAGTATTCAAGGTGTTTAGCTCTAAAGTTAGATTTATTTGGGGGCAACTAGGTGGCTGAGTTGGATAAGCGTCTGCCTTCGGCTCAGCTCATGATCCCAGGGTCCTGGGATCCAGCCCTCCATCGAGGTCTCTGCTCAGCGGGGAGCCTGCTTCTCCCTCTCCCTCCGCCTGTTGCTCTGCCTGTCCCTCTGTCTGCTTGTGCTCTCTCTTGCTGTCAAATAAATAAGTAAATAAAATCTTTAAAATAAATAAATAATAGAGTTATATTTGTTTCAACAAAAATTCAAACTTAGCCTCAATATCACATGGGTTTTCTTTCTTTCAATCTTGAAAACCTAAAAGGCCATATAAGTAGCCAATAAAAGTCATAATCAAATTAAACAAATTACATTCACAGGTGGAGGGTCTTCATATTAACTTAATAACTTATCTAAGATTAGAGAGAACACTCCCAAAACCCATGCAGAAAACTCATACTATCTTTAAGCCAAAATCAACCCCAAAATTTTACCAATGGAGTATTAAGACCAAGACTGTTTTATTACGAACTTGGGTGAATGTAATCTAAGAATGGACTGGTATGCATTACAGAGTGGTGCACATTGGATCAAACCATCACCCCTCCTATCATCACTTGGAAATGACAGTTGCCGTCACCTGCAAGCAGGTCATGACATGAAGGTAAGTAATAGCTGTAACCTCTACCTCCTAGGTACTTTCTATGTACAAAAGCTCATTTTATCCTCACATCAGACAATGAAGTGACCATTATTATGCATCTTATACAGATGAAGAAACTGAGGCTTAAAGGGTTAGAGTGATTTTACAAATCACTCAGTTGACAAATATCAGCTCTGATATTGGAGTCTAGAAGTTTGTTTCTGTCAGAAGCAGGATCAGATGTGAAATTCAGAGAAATAAATATCTCCTCAATATGATAAAGAGTTCCAAAGAATTTGGCCTGTCAAATATTTGAGTGGGGTGCTTCTAGGGGATGGCTTCTCTCTTTCTGGAGATAATGATGGAGAGATTGGGTAGTTTCTATTCAGTGATTTACAGAGAGGGATTCAGATGTTGGCTGGGGCTTGAAAATATATGTTCTCTTTCACTATCCTCACTCTATGATACCGTGATTTTATCCCACTAACCCTTTCTTGAGGTTTCAAAGTTTTCTTAAACTAAGCGGGATTATGTTTACTGTATAATGCTTCTCATTTTTTTTTAAGATTTTATTTATTTATTTGACAGAGAGAGTCATAGTGATTGAGGGAACACAAACAGGGGCAGAGGCAGAGGCAGAGGGAGAAGCAGGCTTCCCACTGATCAGGGCTTGATCCCAGGTCCTTCTGGGATCATGACCTGAGCCAAAGGCAGAAGTTTAATGACTGAGACACCCAGGGGCCCCTATATAATGCTTATTATTATCTTCACTTACACCAATACACCACATCATTTTTTAAACAAGCAAAAAAAATCCTAGGACTTAAAACTATTACGATTTTGCTAATATACAATTTAAAGGAACATTTATTTGCCGTATAATTTTGAGGAAAAGCTCAATTGTTTCTTTTTTGGGGCTCCTGGTGGCTCAGTGGGTTAAAGGCTCTGCCTTTGGCTCAGGTCATGATCTCAGGGCTCTGGGATCGAGCCCCACATCTGGCTCTCTGCTCAGCAGGGAGCCTGCTTCCCCTCTCTCTCTGCCTGCCTCTCTGTCTACTTGTGATCTCTACCTCTCTGTCAAATAAATAAATAAAATCTTTTAAAAAAAAAGATCAGTTGTTTCTTTTTGAAGCTCAGGAACTAGTTATTGCCATGAAATTGGTAATAAGCATATCTATAGAAGGTAAATAAATTTTTAAAAGGATTAAATGTGATTCGGAGTTGTATCTTTATAAAAAGGTCACGCAAAAGTATGTACTTTATTTTAAAGTGATGAACATGCAGTTGTCATATTACAAATAATTAAACATGTTTTTTGTAAGCACGCTTATTATACAAAACAATATGGATTATAGTAGCACACAGAGATAGATAATATGTATGCACACACACATTCACACATGTAATATATATGCCTTTAGAAAATGATAAGAACTGAAAACTACCTTTTCAGAACTTTGACCTGTCTGAAATTTTACCCTACTTACAAGGTAACAAATTAACTTACTGGTTTCAGGGATGCTGGCAGAAGACCTGAGACTCCTAGGTCACAGACAAAAGACAGTTAATTACTCATAGCAACAGCAATATCCAGAGTATCATCATTTTTGCACCAGTTCCCCCAAGTCATATGGGATATTGTGAAGAAGAACAGATAACACCTGCATGTGTGCCAAATTGAGTAAGAAAAAATGGAACCTTGAACTTAGGGAACCAAATCTTTTATAATGGGCAGTAAGCCTACCGGTCTTAACTCCAGAGGGAGACATTGTTTTTATTATACTGGACAATAATCAAACCTGCTCTTTCCTCTGGAAACATGATATCTCTTTCCCAAGGCTGTTTGCTAAACTAATGCCCTTGAAAAGAAATTCCTGAACCAAGGGAGTCAGTGCTTGTGTCTAAGACATGCAGAAACGTAGGAAACTCATGGAGAATTGTATCCCAACACCACCAGAAATATTTCTTGTCAGCATTTGGCTTGAAAAGAGGCACATGGCATAGCACTTGTGAAAATCATCTGGACTTTGATCCCATAATAGCCAAATACGACATTAAGACGTGTTGAACGTATGGACTTTTCCCATCATATTTCCTGGAAAGCACATGTTTCCTATTCAGGGGTCAGTCTGACACATTTGGTCCTGAAGACAAGCGCAACTAGACTTGTGTCGACATCACTTGCTGCCTGGGATCTGCCAACCTGCCTTCTGGGACCCAGAAGGGTGAGTAATGGAGCATTAAATACCAACAATCTGGCTATCACAAGGATTTAATCTCTTTAAGCCCCATAGGGATCTGGGTGAACATCAAAATAAGCACACCAAATGTGACTTCCATTGACTCCTTAGGCAGAAGAGCCTAAAACACCAGTGAGAGCATATGAGGCTCAGATTGTTTGTCTTATAAATGGCATATTAAGACATCTTCCTCTAAGGCAGCAACATGGGAGAGTTAATGCTACACTCCCCATCCGGGCACCAGCAAACAGGGGCACTGAATGGAAATAAAGTTTGAAAAGCCCACAATCAATGAATTTATCCAGCACTTTACAAACACAGATCCAGAATTGAAATATTTTAAATTTCAGCTTACAGTGTAGCCTTGTGATGTTTTTTAAAAATACTGTTGTACTCTGAATTACATATTGTGGTGATTGGGTGCTGTGTGGGGTATAATTATTCTTTTAATTCTAATGGTGTGTGATTATGACCCAGAATTCAATGGAGAGAGCATAAGATCTGATTTGTTCAGGGTTTGAATCCTGATTCTAGGCAAATTATCTTTTATGAACTTCAGTTTTCTCATTCACAAGTACAGATAATTATTTATTTATATAGGACTGTTGTGAGGTTTTTTTTTTTTTTAAAGGTGCATTTAAAACAACATAGAATGTAACACATAGCAGATACTTAAGATAGCCTTGTGGTGCAGCCCAATACCCAAGGCCTGCCTTTTGGTTGAGTTTAGGCCACTCATTCCATGGAGCTATAGGATTTTATGTCATGGGCCATCCAGCTAAATACACAGATTGCCTGCTTCAGACTAAGCTCAGGGAAAATAATTGTTGATAAAAACTGCCAGACTCGGTTCCTCTCCTGGAACTATAAACTTCTGTTCCAGTGCTGTGTTTATGTTGTAATCTTCTGCGTAGTGAGTGGAGAGAGGAGGAGATATTTGAGAAGAGCTGCAGCAGCCCCTTAGGTAGGAGCTACACATGGAGAAAAATGTGACGATGAACTGAAATCCGTGAGGTATCCCTTGGTGTCAGCTGTATCCCATCAGCAGCAAAGATGTGTGTGTGTGTGTGTGTGTGTGTGTGTGTGTGTGGGATTAGCAAAAGTGCTTTAATGTGGATATAATTACCGTATGCCCCACTGATGAAATAATGTTTCTAGCCTAGATTATCTATCCACATTTACCGTATAAACTAAACAGTGTTAAGTAATGTGGTTTATTTCATCAGCACAGGACCTTCTTGTGTCTTCGAACACAGAGCCAGTCCTGGCTCTTAATTGGGTGAATGGAGTTCGTAAACTCTTCTTGCATGGTCCCATGCAGTCTTCAATGTTAAGAATTTGACTTTGTTTGCACAATTACTGTTCTTTGTATTTTATTATAAATCCCCATGTGCAAGAAATATGTTTAAATACAGCTCATTGGACATGTTTTCTAAAGATGCATTAATAAGAAAAATGTGATTCAAATGTGTCAAGGAAGGCTTATTTGGAAGGTGGTTCCCATTAACATAAGTACAATATCCTACATATGTCATGTGGCATGATAATGTACTCCATCATTTTATTCTAAATATTATGACATTTGATTCATCTTTTTGTCAAATTATGATGGTAAAATATAAAGTAAAATATTTAAAGAGATGGCTGATGAACATTATCTATTTTAAAATACTGGTATTTCTTCAATAATCACCTCTGATGATATATTTAAAATGTCTATTTTCAAATTTAGTGATACATTCTTCACCTAAGACTATTACAGCTGAATCAAAATAGGAAATATTTTCTCTATGTATATTCTCTATTACATAGCCAAACATGTTTTAACGCCTTGAATTAAGTCTGTGTTCAAAAAATGAATCAATAAATGGGCATCCAGAATAATGGTTAATATTTTACTACTGTCTACCATCTGACTAACGCTATATATAACGCAACATAATATGAGACATTTATCTAGAACTTCCTGCAATTTTTGTTGTTGGAAATGTAACTAAATTTTCATAATATCCCTACATCATTTTGCTTCATCTTCTTCCTTTCCTTCTCCTTATTTTCTAATTTCCTTTTTTTTTTAAAGATTTATTTATTTATTTATTTGACACAAGTAGGTAGAAAGTAGGTAGATCACAAGATAGAGAGATCACAAGTAGGTAGAAAGGCAAGCAGAGAGAGGGGGAAGCAGGCTTTCCGCCGAGCAGAGAGTCCGATGCGGGGCTTGATCCCAGGACCCTGAGATCATG
>JAQQSY010005997.1:0-11313 GCA_028646535.1 Procyon lotor | reverse complement strand
GATTGTGTGCATTACAGAAATCCTTCCCAATCTTTCCAGGATTGGGGCACCAGGACTGGGACAAATTGGAAGGGATACAGTGCAGACAGAAGAAATGACCTTGAGCCACAGGACATGGCCGCAGACCTCTGCTCCGGACATCCCACCCGGGGGCACAGACTTTGCTCATGACGCTCCTCAGGCTAGTGGCTCCCACAGCCTGGGATTGGCGTCGCATGTTGCACAGGACATTTGTGGGTCACCAGTCAGCACAGCGAGGTACACATAGAGATACTGACCCAACTTTGCTCCCTTGTAGGTCGCAGACATGGCTTCTCTTCCTCCCAGTGCGTCCTGGCCCCACAGCCTTGGCCACTACCAGCCAGCCTCACAAGGACCAAGGCTACGCAGTCTCTGCACTTGCAGGCACAATCTGGAGGCTCCTTTTTTTAGCTCCTGACCCCACCTCCTTTATACGCAACCCTTGTCCCTCTTCCCACCCCAGAATTTCCCTAGAGACATCGAGGCCTCTGCCAGACATGAACCAAAATTCCAAGGGGAGAGCCTTCAAGATGTGAGATGATTCACGGCTGCAATTCCCTCTCCTCCGTGCTGGGAGCCTTGGAGATGCGGCAGCGTCATACATGGAAAAATCAGTCCTCCACACTGAGCGGCTGCCCTGCACTGGCTCTCCTTCTGTCTTTATCTCTTGCCCGTTTGTCTTTCCTCCAGCCTCCTTAGTAGTGCCTTTGGCTGGGCCTCTCGGACCTGAGCCTGGTGGCAGAGTGGGCAGTGGTGTCAGTATTACCTGTGTCCTTGACTTTGAGTCTTACCTCCAAGAAATCCAGAACAAGATTATTCTACCACAAAATTCTTAGTTACTAAAAAGTCTTGCACTTTATTTCTACCACACTTAAAAGAGCTGAGAGCATGAGGTTCTCATAAACAGTCATTCTTCCTTAATTCTCTTGGGAGAGGGTCTGACATCTGAGACCCTGAGCGGTCCAGAGAGCAGCAAGCCATGGGGAGGGAAGCAGAGCGAGTTCTTCCTCTGGGACTCAGACTTCGGTGAAGGAGGCTGGGGACTGTGTTCAGCTTGAGAATGGATGTGGTCCCCCAGATTCTGGATGGTTGCTTAAGTCCCTTGTTCTTTTTCCTAACTGGGCTTTTGTATTTCCAGCTTATTTGTTGGTACCTATATGTTTGTTTGTTAATGTTTGCATTGACCAATCTGGTGTGGCTTTTATGATACCAACAAGCCCTTCTCCTATGACCAGGGGGTCTGAGCAAAAGAAAGAACAGAAATGTTTCTCCTTCATTGCAAGTCCTTGCCCTATAGTGTTTATCATGGGGTCGATTAGGGGGTCTGAGCAAAAGAAAGAACAGAAATGTTTCTCCTTCATTGCAAGTCCTTGCCCTATGGTGTTTATCACGGGGTCAATGTTCCTCAGATACACAAGAAGAGAAAGAAGCTCTCACTAAACTGTTTTAGAATTCTGCAACATGCTGACAATCACCATCAAAAATGCGAAGATCTCATAGCTGAAAACTTCAAGCTGTGTTTATTTCTATTTTACGGGTTCTTCATGTTCATTAAGTCACCATTGTTCAATACCTTTATATTGTATTGATGTATTTCACTGGCAGATTTGCAAATGAGGCAATCCCAGCAACCTTGGCTTATGTGTTGGAATAATCCAAAGCAGATAGTATGCTTTACTAAAGCCCTTCTGACCCAATCTGACTGGTACATATATGTAATATACACGGATATATTTAAGACATATGCATATAAGACGTGTACGTTCTATGCAAGACGTGCACATATGCAGGAGACAAACACTATGTATAAGATGTACACGCATGTATGAAAGCCAGGTGCAGCGTCTACATGACTTGTATACATAAAGTGAGTGGCCTGCGGTGTGAACACTCCCTCAGCACCTCCCTTGCGTGCTGATTGCCCGAGGGTAACACCAGGCTGCAGAGGTGGCCATATGGGCTGATTTCTGAGTGAATGGCCTCTGTGAACCCAACCCCGAGATCATGAATCCCATCAGATCCTCCCAGGAAGCCCCTAGAATTTTGGAAGGAAAGAGCCATGCACAGCAGGAGCCAAGCGCACTGCAGCTGCCATGCCTGTT
Organism: Procyon lotor; assembly: GCA_028646535.1. Lineage (NCBI taxonomy): Eukaryota > Metazoa > Chordata > Mammalia > Carnivora > Procyonidae > Procyon > Procyon lotor. The sequence goes on along the minus strand of JAQQSY010005997.1, from coordinate 9,190 downwards.
CTTGTCATGTGCCTTCAACCTTGCTGTCCTTTAAGCCATCCTCCTGAGGGTGACCTTCCCCGGCAATCTTATACCGTGAAATTGGAAGTAAGATCAATGTCCAACCACTGGGGTCAGAAAATTGTCAAAGACAATCTCACCGACCAGAGACTAAAGACAAGATGATTAGTGTGTTCTGCTAATTGCATAAATACATTTTATCCTACTTTGCAGATAAAATAGAAGATTTATTTCCTTAAAATACCCTATTCATCCAGTATTAGCAGGAATGGAAAGTTTCCTGGGAATCAATTCTATAGTGAACTGAAGTGCACCAGACGAATCTTTCTTTCCCAGACGAATCTTTCTTTCATCTCTTTTTGATATTTCTCTCCAAAAAAGTAGCGTGGATTTTCCTGCCTTAGGCAGAAGCTGTTGACCCGGCTTCGATCCCCTAAATGCTCCAAGTCCTGCTGATGGAAATGTTCAGGCAGCACTGTGCCTGCGGCTGGGGTCCTTGGTGCCTCCTCCTTGGGCTGGGTAGTCACTTACCCCTTCCCTGTCGTCATGTCTCATAATTTCCACTGCTTTGCTGCTTCTGGTCTGCTCTGAACCAGAATTCCACACCAAGCTCATAGTAAGCATGGCATACTGAGTCAGATTTTATCAGAACCCGAGTGAGGACTCAAGCCTTGGGAAGCTGCTGTAGGGACATCAGAGAACCCTTTGCTAACTTTTTAATAGTGAACATGCCCCACAGAGATGAGACCGGGAACATCTCTGGTTGACAGAATTCGTCTAAACCAGTGGCCATCAGCCTTCACTATACATTTGAGAAACTTTAATACTTCATGAAAAACCACCCTGCATGATCACCATTTAATTGGTTTAAGATGCAACCTGAGAATCGGGACTTTTTAAAGCCCATCAGGCAAATATAACGTGCAGTCAATGTTGAGAACCTCATTTCTAAAACATGTCTTATGTGGAAACCAGGCTCTGCTGATAGAGGTCAATTCGGTCTAGGGAAGTGGTTGTTCTTCATACGTATTATGAGTTGAATGGTGTCTCCCACCCTGATAAATACGTAGAAATTTTAACACCCAGGGCTTCAGAATTTGACCTTATTTGGACATCGTGTTGCTACAGATGTAATTAGTTAAGATAAGATTGGATTGGAATAGGTGGGCTTCTAATCCAAAGATTGGCATCCTTTGGACGCAGACCACAGAGGAAGGATGAAGGGTGGGGATGAAGGTAGAGATTTGATGATGCTTCCACAAGCCAAGGAAAGCCAAGGATGGCCAGCAGATCCCCAGAAGCCAGGACAGTAGCCTGGAGCTGACTGCGACTCCCAGCCTCAGAAGGAACCAGCCCAGCCGACACCTTGACCTTGGCCTTCTAGCCTCCAGAGCTGCGAGACAATAAATTCCCGTTGTTGAAGGGCCCGGTTTGTAGTACTTTGTTATGGTTCCCTAAAACCTAGTACATGAGACATGACTATACATTCTCAGAACTTCCATCTTGAGTGTGCTTGAGAAAAACCCTTCTGAGCATCTGCTATAGATCAGACCCAATGAGGTACTGAGAGAAGATGCTGGGCATTCAGGAATAGGAGAGGGAGCTCTGCTCTCAACCTTACCTGGTAATTTTTATCTTACATTATCTAGTCAGACTGTTCTACAGAGAAGTAGGCAACTCACACTGAGATCAGAGGGCGGGCGGGGGCGGGGGGATGCAAACACAGGCTAGCTATAGGAACATTCCTCCCTCTGATTTGCATGTGCAAATAGCATGGGGATCTGTGTGTTTAACTGATTCACAGGCAAAAATGTAAAATGTACAAAAATTTGCATTGCAAAACATTCTTGTTCCAGATGCTGAGTTTACAAGAATTTCCCTTGCTTTATAAATTATAACACTATGATTTTATGAGATCAAATGCTTTGGAGATTTTTAAAGGATCAGTTCAAAACTATATTTCTTATCTATCAAAGAAAGATAATTGTGTGTAGTTTCTAACATAACCACTGGCCTTTAGTAAAATGCATTTTGCATGGATGCCTCTATTTATTAATCTTTTCTGGAAGTCAGTATATAGGTACTATTCTCAAGGGCCTTTGAAAACAGGAACTGCTTTGGGGAGAGTAAAATAAAATATCTTTTCTCAAGAAAAGAAAAAAGATGACATTTCATAGGCAGCGACACTTTTACTACTTTCTCTAGACATTTTATTATATTACAGATATAAAATAAACAAAATATGTTGCTGAAATCCCAGTGACTTTATTTTGTAATATTTGCTGCTCAAACTTTTCCACCCCACACTATCTGAATGAAGGAAGACACTCAGCTTGTTAAGAAGAGGCAAGATGAGGAAACTTTTGGATACAATGATCCCTGGGCTGGTCTCGGCTACTGAGCTATCCCACTTGCCATGCCTTTATGTTTCTTTTTTCGATTATTGTGTTATGTTAGTCACCCTACAGGACGTCATTAGTTTTTGATGCTGTGTTCCATGATTCAGTGTTTGTGTTTAACACCCAGTGCTCCATGCAATGTGTGCCCTCCTCAATATTTCCCACATATTTATCCACAGCCTTCCTGCTAGCTCAGCTTCATGAAGAAAATTCCAGAATCTAAAGGATGTGTTAAGTATGCACTTAATGTACAAGAGCTCAACTCTGCGATTGCAGGCCCCCTGTTGCCTTTAGGAAGAATCCCAATAAAATGTTCCAAGCAAATTAAAGTCTATTCTTCTTTTAAAGACTTCCCAAATACGTTAATTAAGAATTTACTCTGGTGTTTAATAACTGTATATGTGAAGAAATCTTCCGGTAAATCCTCTAAATCCCGTGTGCTGAGGTGGGAGACGGTCCTTCCTAGGACCTATTAATTACCTGCAGCATCAGCGTCTACCGAGATCCCTTGGCCATGTTAGCACGTGTGTGACTGAGGCGCGTGTCTCAAGTTAATGAGTCCCCTTCTGCATTTGGTTTCTCGTCTTCGACAAAGGAAAACGACCCAGCGTCCCACGGAGCATCCTAGTGCCGTGTGGGTCTGTGTGACATTCAGAAACAGCCCTTGAATGCTGCCCACCGTGGAGGGAAGCTCCCTGAGCTTGTCGAGAGTAAGTAGCCCAGTGGCATCATCCCTGGAGAAGAATCAAAACCTTAGATTTACACAACGTGGACGGCCTGCCGAGCCTTCCACTCTTCAGTCGGGCCATCCTGAGGCCCTTCTCCACGTATCAGGCAGTGACTCCAACAAGGACATGAGTTACCCCATAAAATGCAGCCCAGCTCGGGACAGCACCAATTCTTGGTTCAGAAGGTGATGCATTCGAGGTATGTTTCTCTAACTCCATTGGTTGTTTTGAGCTACCGTCCGAGGGAGCTGGCGACACAGGCGGGACGTGAAGTGGCCCAGAATGAGGCGAGCAGCTCAGGAGGAACTGCAGCCAAACCCGGGCTTTTCGCTGAGTCTCCCACAATGGATGAGCACTGGGTTGGGCTGCCAGTCTTGGACTCCGAAACATGTCTGGGAACAGCCACCACGCTCTCCCTTTGTTGGCTGTGTTCTGTTCTTGGGAGGACCACAAAGTCCAAGTCCAGAACCCCCTCATGTGCTCTGAATGCGCCCCATCTACTGTGTGCCACGCTGACCTGCAGGTGAGGCTCCCGGGGCTGCCTGTGCCCGGGCCCTGCCATCCTCACTGGGTTCACCGCTCTCTCCAGATTCTGCATTTCTTCCTCTTTGTATTTCTTTTTCTTCTCCTTCTCCTTCCTTCTTCTTCTTCTACTTCTTCTTCCGTACTAGGAAACATTTTAAGAGAATTATTTAAATTAGTAGACAAAGGGAGAAAATTTGAAACAATAAAAGGGTTTTTGTTTCCTTTTTTGTAAGATTTGGTTTATTTATTTGACAGAGAGAGAGATCACAAGTAGGCAGAGAGGCAGGCAGAGAGAGGGGGGGAAGCAGGCTCCCTGCTGAGCAGAGAGCCCGATGCAGGGCTCGATCCCAGGACCCTGAGATCATGACATGAGCCAAAGGCCAAGGCTTTAACCCACTGAGTCACTCAGACACCCTGGGTTTTTGTTTCCGATGAACTCCCAGGTGATGGCGATGCTGTTAAGTTTGGCCCCCATGCTGAAGAGCAAGGCTCTAGATGCTCCAGTTAGCCCAAACAAAGTGCAAAATGCATTTATGACATAGGCCTTTGAAACATGTTTGTAGGGGATACCAGACATGTTCGTATAAAGTTTGGCTTTCGTGCTGCAAAGCTAGCATCAAATAAACCATATGTGTACGCTCCCCGTCGGAATGCTAGCGGACTGGTACAGGCACAGGAGCGTAGCTGGGAAGAGAGGAGAGACTTTTGAAAGCACGCGTGCCTGGCACCCTCCTAGGCGAATCCAGGTAGAAAATCTGGGGGTGGGACACAAGTTCCAGCCTGTGGAAGCCCCCCAGGTGACCTCAATGTGCAGTGAAGGTCATGATCCCTGGGCACGACCTGGCACATGTTACCCCTGCCCGCCCCACGTGAGATATTAAGACCAAAGTAACTTCCCAGGCTTGGTTCCCCTAAAACACTCAGGAACTGGTCAACTTTTTCTTAATTGGGAATTTTCTTAATTCCCAATGGCCGCCATTTCTGAAAACTCTATCCCTGTCAATCGCTGGAGGGGAAGTCTTGCCTGGAATTCCCAGGACCTAGTTTTGGTTCTAAAGCACAAGATAAAACAAATCAACTGAGTTGCTATTTGCAGCCACGTGTCCTTACTTCAATCTTGCAATTTTCTATTTGCTATTTAATGTTATTGGAATATTCTTCCCTCTACCTAAAAGCAAGGCACTCATTTTCAAACTCACTGGTAACGAGCTTGAGTCTATCCATCAACGACTTCTCTAAGTGGTCCCAGGAGAAAGTTTGATGGACGACTAAGGACATCGATCCCTGCGATCTTCATGAGTTCAGCCAGGATCCTCTGAAAGTGAAACGTGGCCCAGACCAGCAGCGTTCAAACAAAAGGATGAGTCACCGTCGGGCTGCCAGAGCTTTGGAGCAAGAGCGCCATTTTGCTTTTCTGAGGCAGAAGGAGCAAGGGCAGCCGGAGAAGTGGAGGGCTGATGGCCAGAACTCTCAATTCCACTCCCACGTGCCCACCCCGGAGAGACGAAACCCCGAGCACCGCACACATCTAACAGCACTTCTCACAAAAGCCAAATGAGGAAAGAACCCAAACGCCCAGCAATGTATGAATGGATAAACAAATTTGGGGCTCACCACACGGTGGAAGTCATTCAGCATTAAGAAGGAATAAAGTCCCCGTTACGCTACAATGTGGATGAAACTCAAAACCATTATTTTAAAATGTGAAAGAAACCAGAACCTAAAGCCATGGATGGGCGGTCCCTTGCACAGGAAACACCCAGAATAGAGAGCCTCATACAGACAGAATGTACCCGGGAGCCTGCCAGCAAGAGAGGAGGAGGAAATGGGGGAAGCCTGCTTAGCGGGAAGGGGTCTTACTTGGGACTGATGGCAATGCTTTGAAATGAGACAGAGATGGCGGTTATGTGTTCCGAGTGCACTAAATGCCACCGAATTGTTCTTTGTCAAAGGTTTGATTTTACTATGTGAAGGTGACAGGTTATTTTTTAACCATGGAAATCGTGTGGTAGATCTGATGGCAGTACAGCTATGGAGAAAAACAGAGCTAGAAAGGCAGAGGGGGAATGGAGGGGAGGGGGCCATGTCACGTGCAGTCCCTGGGGAGACGGCTCTAAACCCTGAATTTGGACAGAGCCTAAGGGACGAGGGGAGGAACCCCGCGGACGTGTCGGGACGAACCCCCAGCGGAGGGTCCCGGGGTGCAGGACAGAGGGCGGTGGGGCTGGCTGGGCACGCTCACCTGCAGTCCGATCCTAAGAGGCTCCAAGGGAATTACGGGGACTGCTGGGAACCACAAGGAGTCGGGAGGAATCGGACAGAGGCCGGAAAGAGGGAGGAAATGAGAAACACAGCAAATCACACGGAAAGCGTTGAATTTACGCCTTGTTTATAAAAGGCTTGCTCTTAAGTGGGTTACATTGCTTTCACAGCTGGATTAAAACTTATTACCTATTTTACTAATGACCTAATAATTTTAGAAACAGCATAATTGGTTATAAGCACTTTATTCTATGTTGTCAACTCACTGTGTTCATCAGGAATCAGTCTCCTTGGGCCCGGGCCCCCCTCCAGGTGGGGACAGCCAGCGCAGCCCGCCGTGCGGAGGGGTGGCTAGGTGCGCAACCGCGGGGGCGGCCTGTGGGGCCGGGCTTCCCGTGGGGTGCGGGGGGCGTGGGCTTCGAAGCCAGGAGTTCAAGTTCAACCACAGGGCGTGGCTTCCGCCACCTGTGCGGCTGAGGCAGGTGGCCGCCCCGCACCGAGCCCCAGACGTCTTGTCTGTGAAATGAAGCCATTTCCATACGCGCAGACGGGGCGCGCCCCGCAGTCAGTCTGCAAGCTGAGCGCCATCCTTTCTCACCTGCCCCCACCGGCTTCTCCGTTCCTGCTCCTTCCCTCAGCTCAGTTCCTCCGCCAAGGTCATCCTTCGGCCCTTCAGCACCCGCCCCTGCATTTCCAGCCTCTCCCACCCCCTCCTGGCTCAGGCACACACCCCTGCGTCTGCCCCTCCTGGGGAGCTGCCCCTCTCCGCCCACGTGCCCAGGCCCTCAGCCCTCCTGGCGTAGACCTCTCTCTCGTTGTGCCGGCTGCTCCCTCCACCAGGGACCAGTTGTGTGGGGGGCGGTTTCTCCTGCCGCCCTGCTTACTCCGCAGACTCAGACCAGCGGGCAGTGGGATGGCTGGGCCGCGGGGATGGTCCGGCAACTGGTCCGAGTGGACCCCAGACGGTCCAGGTAGGTGAGATGTATTCAGGGAACGGTTAGATTCAAGATAGCTTTAAAAACCTAAAAACGATATTTTATTTTTTAAAAATGACACACACACAGAAATAAAAAGCAGATTACGTGGTAATTCCCGCTGTTAGCCAGATTGTTGTTGTTTTTTTTTTTTTTTTGTCTTTAACTGTTTATCACTTTGCATTCTTCTCTCAGAGCCAGGGGTCCCCGGCTGCTCCAATGGTGAGCCTGTGTCACCTCTCTACACACAGAGCTTCGGGGACCTAAGGGATTTCCTGGGCAGCTGCCCAGCCCCAGGGGCTTCCTCTGTGTGGCTCCGGGGGGAAGCCTGCCTGCCTGGCTATGCAGACTGTCCTGTGGCCCCAAATCCCAACCTCGGGCTCGGTCACTGCGGTTTGGTTCGGTAGAGAACACCCCCACTGAGCCTCCTAGAAACTCGCTCTTTGTGACAACGGCAGCATCACAGAGCAACGTGCCGAAACTTTCCCACCTGCCTCCATCGGAGGTGCTGAGCACACTCTGTCTCCAGGCCTGTCCGCAGCCAGAAATGCCCTCTCCACAGCTGTCCCCCGGGCTTCTTCCTCGTTATCCTCAGGCTCTGTTGGGAACAAAAGGGGACAGACTAATTCCACCCCCCTCCCCTGGCCCAGCTCAGACCATAGTGCTCGGCACCACCAGGTGCGCCGTGCCATCAGTGTCTGCTTAAGCCTATGCCTGTGTGTGTGTCCAGTGTGATCCACACCTGTGTGTGTGTGTGTGTGTGTACATCTACCCCACTATAGAGCTGAGCCCTGAATAGCACGGGTCCCCAGCACAGTCAAAAATCCACGTGCAGTTTTGGCTTCCCTAAAGTAAGTACTATCAAGTAACAAAGCAAAAAGAATACAGTAAAAAGAAAAGTATTGCATCTTACAATAAAGTGAGCTAGAGAAAAGACAATGCTATTAAGACAATCACAAGGAAGAGAAATGCATTTACAGCCCTGTCCTGTACTGATTGGAAAATGTCTGCAGGGTCCCGGATCTGCACAGTTCAAGCCAGCGCTGTCCCAGGATCGGCTGTCAGACAATGTTGTATAAGATATATGACATGTGTGCACGTATGGGCCCGTTACTGTAGCGTGTGTGCCTGTACACGTATGTTAGTTGGACTGTGCATACACAGGTATTTGTTTATTGTTTTTCTTCCTCCTTTAAAATGAAAGCTCCACGAGGAATCTTCTCATTTCGTTCATTGCCAAGGTCCCAGCACTTAGAATAGGTTCTGAGACACAGCAGACCCTCAGTCAATTTTTGAAGAAGGAGAGAAAGAAAGAAGGGATGAGAGGCAGGGAAGGGGGGAGAGAGAGAGAGAGAGAGAGAGAGATTGGTTCTGGTTTCCAGCCTGTGGTACTTGGACTCCCGGTGATTAGCACCCAAAGTCATTGCTGTCATGATCCCTCCAACAGACGGCCAAGATAAACAGATACCTCAAATGGATGGTCAGGTTTCTAAACGGTGACAACGAGGGGGAACCATTAGGAAGTAATTTGGAGGGGCTTTCAATTGGATGGGAGAGATTTTACTTAGAACAGATGGATGTGAAATGTCGGGAGCCGCAAACCACCGAAGACCAGGGGACAATTAGCAAGCGCATAAGTGGTAAATGGCTTGAAACCCCCTGATAGACGTTCATAAATGGGCACGCGTGAAAAATAAAGAACGCTCTCTGAAGAGAGTGAGACCGCCCCTCGCGCCGCTCCTATTAAAGGCCCTCACCCGAAGCCGGCGACGAGGCTGTCGAGTTAAGAAAGAAGGCTGTAATTGTGTGATTGTGTGCAGCCCATTGAAAACCTCCCGGAGCGGAGGCAGGAGGCTGATTTGGAGCAGCGAGTGGGTTAGCATTCATTTCAGAGTCTTCTCCCAGACACACATGCCACGTCAAAATGGACAGCCTTGTTCTAGCCCCACTATTCTCTTAGATAAATTACCCCCATTTGCATACGTGCTTTTTGGCTCCAGGCAGGGAAATATTTGCAAGTAGCACCTGGTGCCCTGAAAGATACACGAACTTTATATTTTCCTTTCTTCCGAGTTCAATTAAAACACTCCCCAGTGAAGTTTCATTGATTTACCATAATACATGCCTAACACTCAGCCGGGGCACAACTGATTTCTAAAGCACAGTATCCTGTCGATGAACAAAAGACGCCACAAAGTAACTGTCAAGTTCCGCTGGCAGATCATTTTGCTCATGTTCTGGGAGACTTCTCTTTTTTTGTAATTTTCTCCCCGAGTGTCTTCAAGATCGCTGGTGTTGTGGG
>JAQQSY010005996.1:0-11313 GCA_028646535.1 Procyon lotor | reverse complement strand
GGGTGTGGGGTAATGGCCCAAAAATAAAAATGGTGTGTGTGTGTGTCTGGGAAGAAGGGGGTGCAGAAGCCGTGGGGGGGGGGTGGGTGAGGTCAGTACTGGGAACGCCGAAGGCGGGAGGCCATTTCATAACATTTCTTGTTGATCATACCGCCGTGGACACCTTCTTTGCCCATCAGCAGGACTAGCGTCTTGGCAGTCATGGTGACAGTGATGTTGAAAGTGGGGGCTCCCCGGTGCTCTTGGTGTGAAGATCCATGGTAAATTCCCCTTCCTGCAGCAGTGAGTCCCGGATAACAGAGCATTTCTGGCCCGCGAGTGTCAGCCCGTTCACGAAGCTGGAGTGGCTCAGTCAGTTGAGTGTTTGACTCTGGGTTTTGGCTCAGATCATGATCTCAGAGTCCTGAGATTGAGTTCATGGTGGGCTCTGCACTCAGTGGGGAATCTACTTGAGATTCTCTATCTTCCTTTACCACTCGCCTGCCTCGCGCATGCACTCTCTCTCTCTCTCAAATAAGTAAATCTTTTAAAAAAGAACTTAAACTTATTTTTCCATTTGTTTTAATAATTTTTTTTTTTTTAAAGATTTTATTTATTTGACAGAGAGAAACATAGCTGAGAGGGAACACAAGCAGAGGGAATGGTAGCGGGAGAAGCAGGCTTCCCGCTGAGCAGGAAGCCAGATGCGGGCTCGATCCCAGGACCCTGGGACCATGACCCGAGCCGAAGGCAGACGCTTAACGACTGAGCCACCCAGGCGCCCCTCTTTTTAATAATTTTTAATTGCATTACAACTTAACCTTCGAGTTTTCCATTATTTAATCAATCATTTCCCCATAATTGAACATTTAGATTATAGAAAGATATTGTAAGAAATGGTTATAATTAAATAAAATATAGGAAGTTGGTAAGGAAATATAAATAAATATATGTTTCTCACTTGATTTTTCTCCGATGTCCCAGAAAAAAAATTGACCCTAAGTAGCTATTAAAATGCTGTTGGTCTTTGAAAGAGTGAAGTTTTACTGCATAGCAGACATTAGAAAATCTTTGCTTGTAAGTGACCAAATACAAATTTCTTAAATTCTTTTTTTTTTTTTTTTTTAAAGATTTTATTTATTTATTTATTTGATAGAGAAGGTAGAGATCACAAGTAGGCAGAGAGGCAGGCAGAGAAAGAGGGAGAAGCAGGCTCCCTGCTGAGCAGAGAGCCCGATGTGGGGCTCGATTCCAGGACCCTGAGATCATGACCTGAGCTGAAGGCAGAGGCTTTAACCCACTGAGCCACCCAAGCGCTGCGAATTTCTTAAATTCTTAAGGTTTGTGGAAAACATGAGTTGTATTCAGTGAACTATTTTAATATTTAAAGAAGCCCCCTAGAAAATCTACATTTTATCAGCTCTATTAAGACATATTTTAAAAGAATTTACATCCTTTTATTTAGTGATAGGGATGCTATATGTTAATTCTAACTTTTTTTTAATAGAAATTTTGCTTTGTTGCAGATAATATGCATACTTTAACACGGGAGATATAGAGGGGAGTTTTTTATTTGCATTTGCCGGACTAATAATGAACATCATCTCATGTGCTTCTTGATTATCTGTATGTCTTCTTGGGAGAATTGACTATTCGTATTCCTTTGCCCATTTTCTAGTTGGGTTATTTGTCTTTTTATTACTTAGTTGTGATGTTATTTATGTATTCTAGATACAGTCCCCTTATCAGATACATCACTAGCAAATATATTTTTCTCTCATTCTGTAGGTGGTTTTTTTGGTCGAACCTTTTCAAAAAAGCCATGAAGAATCCATTTAGGGACACGTGGCTGGCTCAGTCAGTAGAGCATGACGCTTGATTTCAAGGTCATGAGTTCAAGCCCCATGTTGGGTGTAGAGCCTACTTAAAAAAACATCCAGGGGCGCCTGGGTGGCTCAGTCGTTAAGCGCCTGCCTTCGGCTCAGGTCATGATCCCAGCGTCCTGGGATCGAGCCCCGCATCAGGCTCTCTGCTCAGCAGGAAGCCTGCTTCTCCCGCTACCATTCCCTCTGCTTGTGTTCCCTCTCTCTCTCTGTGTTTCTCTCCGTCAAATAAATAAAATCTTAAAAAAAAAAAAATCCAGGTGCTCGCTTCGGCAGCACATATACTAAAATTGGAACGATACAGAGAAGATTAGCATGGCCCCTGCGCCAAGGATGACACGCAAATTCGTGAAGCGTTCCATATTTTTAAATGTATCGGTGGTGATTTGGGGGAAAAAAAAAAAAAAATCCAGTTAAAGTTGGTGAAACTTCTTAAAACATTTGTGATGTTAGCTTCTTCTGGGGATTGTTTGGAAAACAATTTTTTTAAAAAAATATTTTATTTATTTATTTGACAGAGAGAGAGATCACAAGTAGGCAGAGAGACAGGTAGAGAGAGAGGGGGAAGCAGGCTCCCTGCTGAGCAGAGAGCCCGATGCGGGGCTCGATTCCAGGACCCTGAGATCATGACCTGAGCTGAAGGCAGAGGCTTTAACCCACTGAGCCACCCAGGCGCCCCTGCAAAATAATTTTTTAAATCAGAGGCTCAAGGAGCTTCCCTCAAACCATTTACCTCTCAGAAACACCTGGTTTTTCAAACAGCTGATATCCCAACAATATTAATAAATATTAGGGACACATAGATGAAAATGCTCACTTTCTGCATCTCTGTGTCGCAGCTCTCTTTGGTGGGTGGTTAAATACTGCTTTTTTCCCAGTAGAGACTTGAGCACATTTCTACTATGTGCCTATGTGTGAAGGTTGAGACTGCCAAGAATCTTTTTGGTTTTAGGAGTTTCACTGTATTGTGGTTTACGTACATTTTGATGACCCCGTAGTGTGTATGCCAATGAAATATCTTCTGCACTTAAAGTTTTAATCATTTTCAGCATGGTTTGTTGTTTCTTTGAAAATTGATGATCCATATACTTTATAATTTTAACTCTCCATTAGAATTAATTAGAATGTCAACTAGAATATTTTGTTCCCACATCATGCTGGCAAACTAAAACTTTTAAAAGTAAAGCTTTAAAGACATTAAAAAAATAAATACCTGTTTGTCGTAGAAGGTTCAGAAACTGTAGAGAAATGTTAGGAATTATTCCCAGCCCTACCACCTGAAGGCAGCCACTTTTAAAAACATTTTTATTGGGCACCTGGGTGGCTCAGTTGGTTGAGCGCTCCTCCATTTATTTATTTTTAAGATTTTATTTATTTTAGAGAGAGTGACAGAAAGAGGGTAGGGAGGAGAGACTAGCTGAGACTAGCTGACTCCGTGCTCCGTGCTGAGTGTGGAGCCTGATGGGGGGCTCAACGCGGAGCTTGGTCTCAGGACCTTGAGATGACCTGTGCCGAAATCAAGAGTTGGATGCTCAACTAACTGAACCACCCAGGTGCCCCTGTCAGTTCATTCATTTAAAGTATGTAGGGGTGCCTGGCTAGTTTAGTTGGAAGAGCATGAGACTCATGATCTCGGGTCGAGAGTTTAAGCCCCATGTTGTGTAGAGATTACTTAAATAAATAAAACATAAAAAAAGATCAGTTGGTTAATTTCTTTTTTAAAAAAGATTTTATTTATTTGTTTTTTAAAGATTTTTATTTACTTACTTGACAGAGACGCAGCAAGAGAGGGAGCACAAGCAGGGGGAGTGGGAGAGGGAGAAGCAGGCTTCCTGCAGAGCAGGGAACCTGACATGGGGCTCCATCCCACGACCCTAGTAGGCTTATGACCTGAGCCAAAGGCAGATGCTTAACGACTGAGCCATCCAGGCACCTGTGTGGATTTTAATTCTATTTCGAATAATTTTCACAAGATAGGTGCAATATACTTTTCCTTTTTTTATTTTTTTAACTTTTGGTGGAAAATAGATTATTTTCAGTATGATGCCTTCCAGTGTAATGCAGGCTAATAGACAACAGACCATAAATTCATATAGCTAACCTTAATTTTTTTCCTGCTTACACCTCCACCCCTTACATTTTTAAGTTGGAGGTATAAACACCCTATCAAGGGCAATAGACTGACTTTTAGGTTGAAGAGCTCAGATTATTTGTGTAAGACAGAATTTGAGACCTACTTTTATAAGGGGCTGAAAATGCAGAGATGCATGGTTTTATGTTTTTTTTCCTTCACTTAAAATTTTTTTAAGATTTTATTTGAGAGAGAGTGAGAGCATGAGCACAAGTTGGGGGGAGGCAGAGGGAGAAGGAGACTCCCCGCAGAGCAAGGGGCCTGAAGCTTGGCTCTATCCCAGGACCCTGGATCATGACCTGAGTCAAAGGCAGATGCTGAACCGACTGAGGCCCAGGGATGCCCACCATACACATTTTTAGAACATGCAAATTTTAGAAATATTTAACTTTTCTCTAGAAAACTAATATCTCTTCCTTTCTCTTTTTTTTTTGAGATTTTGGGACTAGGAAGTTTGAGGACTGTATTCTGGTTTCTTTTTTGTAGTCTCAATTTTCTCATAATGATTTGTTTATATGCCCTCAGAGCATCGTGTGCTTAAAAATATTTCTTTGTTTTTCAGGTTCTAAATGGCTTCTAAGAAGTTGGGTGCAGATTTTCATGGTAAGTGGACGTTAGATATCATGGTTTAAGTTTTGATTTGATCAGAAGATGTGAAATCACTTAGCGTTGTTTAAGTAAGTGCCCCTTTTTTTTTTAAGTAAGCAGCTTGGGAAAAAGTTGTACAGCAGTGTAGCATATACATTCCAGTGGATTTCAGGTAATTTAATATTGAAGTAGATAGTTAAATTTTAGAGTCTCTGTGGTTATTGTATTTGAAACTACCAGAGGTGGATAGGGAGCTTACCTATTTTTATTGTTTTGAAGTCCTTACATTCCCTTCCTTACTCTCTGGTTGTTGCTCTTTGTTGTCTCAGGTGTGAAAAACTCTAAAACTTTAGTTAATACTTAATAACGTTTTGCTTTAGTGACCATCCCTGTTAACTTCCCTTCCTGCCCCTCAGTGATAGGAAGTAATTACTACAAATAAACCGTGATCTGTAATTACAGAAATGTTAGTAGGAGTAATTACAGTTACGCATTTGAAACAAATGGTTTATCATCCTTTTCTTAGATACAGCCTGTCAATAAACTTTATTATCTGCATCTGGGAGAAATGGAGGTGCCTAAGAAGTTAAAGTTAGATTCTCTTTTCACACAGTAGAAGATATGAATTAAATACCAGAAATACCCAAACAACACAGTTATTTTAAAAGGGTTTTTGGGGATGCCTGGGAGGTTCAGTCAGTTAAGCATCCGACTCTTGATTTCTGCTCAGGTCACAATCTCAGGGTTGAGATCGAGCCCTGCTTCAGGCTCCGTACTGGGCATGGAGCCTGCTTAAGACTGTCTCTCCCCTCCCTCTGCTTCTCCCCACTCCTTAAAAAAAAAATGAAGATTTTTAAAGCTAATCTTCCATTTTTATTTATTTTTTTTATTTTATTTTTTAAAGATTTTATTTATTTATTTGACAGAGGGAGAGAAATCACAAGCAGGCAGAGAGGCAGGCAGAGAAAGAGGGGGAAGCAGGCTCCCTGTTGAGCAAAGAGCCCGATGCGGGGCTCGATCCCAGGACCTTGAGATCATGACCTGAGGTGAAGGCAGAGGCTTTAAACCACTGAGCCACCCAGGCGCCCCTAATCTTCCATTTTTAAAATCATGTCATTGTAAGAATGGTTTGCTAGACTGCATAGCAACATATATTGGTATACTCTTCTGGTTGATCAAATCAGTCTGCTGAATCCGGCTGCAGCAGCAGTCACTGGAGTTTTAACTTGTTTCCATATTTTATATAACAGTTTAATATTTTGAATTGTACATTGTACCTATGCTTTGTACATATACTTACATACATTAGTTGTATTTTTTTTTTTTTTTGAAGATTTTATTTATTATTTAATTGACAGAGAGCTCACAAGTAGGCAGAGAGACAGGCAGAGTGAGAAGGGGAAGCAGATTCCCCGCCGAGCAGAGAGCCCAATGCAGGGCTCGATCCCAGGACCCTGAGACCATGACCTGAGCCCAAGGCAGAGGCTTTAACCCACTGAGCCACCCAGGTGCCCCTAGACAATACTTTAAAAGTATTCAAATGATAGTAGAGAGGTAGATCTCAAGTTGCCTCTGGATCACTTTTTTATTTTATTTATATATTTTTAAAGATTTTATTTATTAGAGAGAGAGCACAAGTAGGCAGAGCAGCAGGCAGAGGGAGAGGTAGAAGTAGGCTCTCTGCTGAGTGGAGAGCCCCATGTGGGGCTCGATCTCAGGACTTTGGGATCATGACCTGAGCCAAAGGTAGCTGCTTAGCCACCTGAGCCACCCACGCGCCCCTGGATCATTTTTTTAAGGAAAAAGAAAGGACAGAGCAAAGGACAGAGGAAAGGCCTGGGGAGAGAAAATACCAAAAAAGAAAAATTTAAACTTAATATATATATATTTTTAATCTATTTATTTAACAGAGATCACAAGTAGGCAGAGAGGCAGGCAGAGAGAGGGGGGGAAGTGGGCTCCCTGCCGAGCAGAGAGCCCAATGAGGGGCTTGATCCCAGGACCCTGAGATCATGACCTGAGCCGAAGGCAGAGGCCCCAACCCACTGAGCCACCCAGGCGCCCCAAACTTATAATCATATTTCAGAAGATAAACTGTATCTCGACTCTTTGGGAAGTCCTTTTTGACTAGAGTGAAGATAAGATGGACCCTAGGTTATGTGTTCCAGCTAAACGGTCCAGAGAGAAGATTTTAATTTTGAAGTTACCTGATGTATAATTTTTAAAGAAATTCCTCCATCTCCTGCATTCCTCACCAACATTTTGTTGTTTAAGTGAAGAATTATACCTGAATAAAATTTGATAAAAGATTTTTTTTCTTTCTTTCCTTTTTCTTTTTTTTACAGATTTTATTTATTAACAGAGAGACACAGCGAGAGAGGGAGGGAACACAAGCAAGGGGAATGGGAGAGGGAGAAACAGGCTTCCCATGGAGCAGGGAGCCTAAAGCAGGGCTTGATCCCAGGACCCTGGGATCATGACCTGGGCTGAAGGCAGGCACTTAACAACTGAGCCACCCAGGCACCTTTCCTTTCCTCTTTCTTCTCTCACCTTTTCCCTTCCCTCTTTCCGCTGTCCTTTTCCCTGTCCTTTCCTGTCTTCAGTAGGCTTCACACTAATTGTGGAGCCCAGCATGGGGCTTGAACTCACTACCCTGAGATCAAGACCTGAGGTGAGATCCAGGCAGATGCTTACCCAACTGAGCCACCGAGGTGCCCTGAGAAACGATTTTTTTCTCTTTCTCTATTCAGCTTCTGCTTTAAACTGCGGAGCTCCTACTTATATGTCTGTAGCTTTAGAGTTTTTAGAGTAAAGAATCTTATTTTTAGGGACGCCTGGATGGCTCAGTGGGTTAAAGCCCCTGCCTTTGGCTCAGGTCATGATCCCAGCGTCCTGGGATCGAGCCCCGAATTGGGGCTCCCTCTTTCAGCAGGGAGCCTGCTTCCTCCTCTCTCTTTATCTCTGCCTGCTTCTCTGCCTAATTGTGATCTCTCTCCTCTCTGTCAAATAAATAAAATCTTTAAAAAAAAAATCTTATTTTTAGATATGTAGTTTAAGGAATAGAAATTAAAGGAAATAGACAAAAGAAAGGCTGGGGAGAATAACAATCTTGTCAGCATCTGAGTACAGGAAATCAAGTTTAGCCTGGTCTTAGAGAGCTGAAATTAGAAAGTCAGGAAGCTAAGGCTCGTACTCCCTCCATCTCTCAGGAAGCTACATAGCCTTTTCTTACTGCTTTTCTCTGCAGGCATGCTCCATTTTTATTCTTCTGTTTATAGACTTGCTTTTTTGACCTACTTGTGTAGAGTGCATAGGGTCAAAAATGGCCAACCCCCATTATGATACTGCTTGCTACTTGATCTTTCAGTTTAAGTGGCTAACATCATATAGCTAAGAGTTTTTCTATCTTTTGGCCAAGGGAGGATCTGATTTGTATAGCGTAGTTTATAGGCCAGTGGATTAGGGATCTCCCTAAGGTAGGTATTATCTGACTGGCCCATTAGGGTTAGTTACTGTTATGTGTGTGTCTAATTCTTCCAGGGCATTTGGGGTGTAGAGAAGGGGTAACATTTATTCTCATGAATGGATATTAAATTGCTTTTTTTCTTTTTAAATATTTGGGCTGACTAGATCCTGTGCTGTGACTAGTATTTGATTTACTTTCCAAGTTCTTTTTAAGATTATTTATTTATTTATTTGACAGAGACAGACAGGGAGAGGGAACATAAGCAGGAGGAGTGGGAGAGGGAGAAGCAGGCTTACTGCTGAGCAGGGAGCCTGATGTGGGACTCATTCCCAGGACCCTGGAATTGTGACCTGAGCTGAAGGGAGACACTTAATGACTGAGCCACCCAGGTGCCCGATTTTTTTTTTTTAAAGATTTCATTTATTGTTTATTTATAGAAATATAAATATATCCTTATATATTTATATATATAAATATTATATATAAAAATATAAAAGTTCATCTTTTCCAACTGAGACTGAACTTCTTCCACTGTCATTAATAACTACATTTCCTTAAATGACAGAATAGGAGAATAAGCAGTTAATTCTGAGAGACCTTTAAAAATATTGTGCTTTTGGGGCGCCTGGGTGGCTCAGTCGTTAAGCGTCTGCCTTCGGCTCGGGTCATGATCCCGGGGTCCTGGGATCAAGCCCCGCATCAGGCTCCCTGCTCAGCAGGAAGCCTGCTTCTCCACCTACCATTCCCTCTGCTTGTGTTCCCTCTCTCGCTGTGTTTCTCTCTGTCAAATAAATAACATCTTTAAAAAAAATATATATTGTGTTTGTATTATGTAAATTGCAAACTGTTGGCTCAATTTAAATCAGGCCTTTCTTGGAAGCTGGTGTTTTAAAATATTCTCTTTAGTTTTTAACTTATTTTCTACTTAAGAAAAATGTTATTTTCCAGAAGCGACTTTTTAAATTTATTTTAAAAATTTAATTGTTATTATTTTTTAAGGTTTTATGTATTTATTTGACATAGAGGAAGGGAGAGAGAGAGGAAAGTACAAGAAGGGGGAGTGGGAGAGAGAGAAGCAGGCTCCCTGCTGAGCAGAGAGCCCGATGCAGGACTTGATGCGATGCAGGACTTGATGCAGGACTGGGTAACAGGACACCGGGACCATGACCAGAGCTGAAGCAGGCACTTAACCAACTGACCCACCTAGGCGTCCTATTTATTTATTTTTTTTACAGAGAGAGTGTTATGTGCATGAGCATGCAAGCAGTGGGGGAGGGGTAGAGGGAGAGGGAATCTTTTTTTTTTTTTATGATTTTATTTATTTATTTGACAGAGAGAGAGATCTCAAGTAGGCAGAGAGACAGGCAGAGAGGGAGAAGCAGGCTCTCCGCCGAGCAGAGAGCCCGATGTGGGGCTCGATCCCAGGACCCTGAGATCATGACCTGAGCCAAAGGCAGAGACTTTAACCCACTGAGCCACCCAGGCGCACTCACATTTTTGTTTTTGTTTTTTTTTTTTTTAAGATTTTATTTATTTGAGAGAGCATGAGCTGGGGGAGGGGCAGAGGAAGAGGAAGAAGCAGACTCCCTCCTGAGCAGAGCTTAATGTGGGGCTTAATCTTAGGACCCCAAGATCATGACCTGAGCCAGGGGCGCATCCTTTTCCAACCAAGCCACCAAGGTTTCCCCAGAAGCGGGTTTTTAAAAACATTTCAGCAGGGGGCACTTGGGTTGCTCAGTGGGTTAAGAGTTTGCTTTTGGCTCAGGTTATAATGTTGGGGTCCTCAAATAGAGCCTGGCATGGGACTCCCCACTCAGCAGGTAATCTGTTTCTCCCTCTCCCTCTGCCCCTCCCCTGCTCTCTCTCTCTCTCTCTCTCTATCTCAAATAAATTAAATGGAAAAAAATGTTTCAACAAACAGATTCCTTTTTTAGTATCTGAGAAAATACCTTGACATTCTAATTTAGGAGAAAAGTAAGTCTGTATAATCAGATAAAACTTAATAAAACTGAACTCTTTCCTTTGAAAGGCCAGGCTGTCCTGTTTATGACTGTTGAGCTAGCTAACTTCTAAGGGAGGTTCATTTTGCCTTTGGTTTAATTTCTCCTAGGATATTGAAATACTTTTTCCGCTTAGTGATGAAGTATTAAAATAATTTTAAATTGTTTTTAAAGTTGATCTGTTATTGCTTAACAGTGTAATGTAAAGAAGTTGGCCATCACTGAATCATTGCTCCCCTACCCCATCTTTTAAGACTTTATCTTTGTTTTCAGCATTGTTACTATGATGTGATTTCTGTGTATTTATCCTGCTTGAAGTTAGTTAAACTTCTTGGATCTGTGGGTTGATATCTTTTATCACTCTGGGAAAATTTGCAGCCATTATTTCCTTTCATATTTCTTCTGTCCCATTGTTTCTCTCTTATCCTTTTGAGACTCTAATTATACACATATTAGGGTGTTTGATAGTGTTCTAAATATCTCTTAAGGCTCTGTTCCATTTTGTTCTTTCTTTTTTTTTCACCTTTTTGTTTCAGTATAGTTTTTTCTTTTGACCTACCCTCAGATTCTCTGGTTCTTTCCTCTGCTAAGTATTTTCTGATTATCAGGATATCCTGGTTATGAACCATCAAAGATTTTCTTCTCTGATACTGCATTTTTCATTTCTGACATTGTTGCTTTGTCTCCTTATATTTATGTCTCTTGTTGAAATTCCTCATCTGCTCACACATGCTCATCTTTTCCATTAGATCCTTTAGTATATTTATTGTTATTTTAAGCCTTTCTGATAATTTCAATATCTTTGCTATCCCTCAGTTTGAGTCTGATGACTGGTCCTCTCTTAATAATGGATCACATTTTCTTTCTTCGTGTGTCTTATTTTTGATTGAATGCCAGACATTGTATATTAAAAAGCTGATTTTGTAGGTTATCTGGCTTTTGTTGTTAAGGTGTGAGTGACATTTTCTTGTGACTTTACATCCTGTAATAGATACCTGTATAATTTTGTGTGTGTCTGTCTACATGTGTGTCTGTTTATCTGTTAACTTTATTTAATTAATTAAGGAGAGGTGGGGTGCACACACCAGCAGGGGCAGGGGCAGAGGGAGAGAATCTCAAGCAGGCTCTGCATAGAGCCTCACATGAGGCTCAGTCTCATAATTCTGAGATCATGTCTTGAGCTGAAATCAAGAAGTGGAGGCTTAATCTACTGAACCTCTTAGGCGCCCCTTATCTAAGTTTAAAGCCAACTTAATGGCTTTAAGA
>JAQQSY010005995.1:0-11314 GCA_028646535.1 Procyon lotor | reverse complement strand
CCAGCCCTCTGCTGGGCTTTCAGCCTCCCGCCCACCACACAGGCATCCACGCACATTTAATTTGATTTAAGGAGGGAAATCATCTCTATGTTTTGGGTGTTGGTGGCACTAACGATCTATTTCCTGCTCAGCGCTCGGCGCCGGGTTGGCGTTAATGTAGAAAAATTAGTATTATCAGGACTGCCTTCGGAGCCATCTCTTGCACCAGAGTCCCTGACACCTTAATTAAACTTGATAAATGCTCTTGTCTAAAGATAACTTTTGAACAATGGATCTAGTCACCCACTTGTGGTTGCATACGAGCTCCAGCAAATTGCCGAGGTGGTGCTCGGCGATCCCTGGGCCCGCGGCTGGGAAGGGGTGCGGGGGGGCGGGCGCTCTGCTGTGCGGCTGCAGGGCCCGGTGCAGGCCTCCTGGGGAGAGCAGGGGGCTGTCCCGCCCCAGTTCCAAGCAGGAACTCTGCTCCCTTCTACTTGCGATGCTTTCACAAGCCCCTTCCTGCTCGGCACCCCATCCCATCACCATAGCAACCGATTGCGTGATGGGTACCGTCCGGGCGATGGGAGAGCCAGCAGATAGGACTTTTGTCCCACACCTCCAGTTGTCTGCTGTCTTGGGGACCCATCCTGGAACGGCATCGTTTTCTGGGACATCCTGTTCCCCTCTGCCCCCCCCCACCCCCCACCACGCTCCAGTGCTGGAAAAGCCCATGACCTAGACGCTCCTCCCAGGATCCCAGCAACAAAACCTGGCCTTCCCAGAGCCCAGCATTGGGGCACCCCGGTTGTGTGGCTGAGCATAGCATCCCAACTCCATCTAACTGTGCCTGGTGCAGAGACACGAGGGGCCACGGGGTGTCCCTGGGGAGTGACCGTGCCACCCCAAAGACCCCTAGAGGGAGAAAGGGCGATGTTCAGAGGAACAAGTGGAGAAAGACTCATGGTTGTCGCAAGTCACCAAGGCCCTTGTCTTCCTCGGAACAGGACTCTCGTCCTTCTCAGCCTTCTCCCTCTGGGGCAGCCCTCGTCCAGGACTCCCCAGCAAGTGGCTGTGGCTTTGAGCCTGGCCCGATTCAGAGCCCCCATGGGCGCATACTCCCCAGGGTGGCCGGAGGAGGCAGGCAGGCCAGATTCCAGGCCTATTGTTTACTCACAGCTGTGTGGCTGGAGGTGGAGCCCTTGGCCTCTCTGAGTCTTGGTTCTCAGCTGGCCCTGCCTCCCTCAGGCAGTGAAGGGCATGTGGGGCACACAGGGGGCATGACCCCCGACCCTCTGTCCAGGCTCCACGTGGAGTGGAGATGCTGTGGCCCCAGGAGAAGCAGCCCGGGCACCATGCAAAGAGCAGGCAGTTAATAAAAATCTGTTGAATGAATGAATGAGTGAATGGACAGTTTTGCTGCGTGTCCCTAGGCATGCTCCTTTTCTTCTCCGGGCCTCAGTTTCCCTACCTGTAGGTGGCAGGGTAGGGCCAGATCATCCCTAAGCCTTCTCCTGCTTCTCAGCCTCTGATGCTGTCCCTCCCCTGGAACACTGAAGATCAAACCAGGGCAAGGAAACAGGAACTAACATTTATTAGGCACCGACTATGTACCAACCACACTGTACAGGACAACTGGACCTTGGAAACAAATTTGACAAAGTTCTGGGTTTCTAGATGCAGAGGAAGCAACTCCACAAGGGGACGAGTGTTGGAGACACGGGGGCCCCGGCACTGTGGGATCCCAGAGGATCCCTGGGACTCTGGCCCCAGACGGAGGGACAAGGGGCTGAGTTGTGGGTATGACAAAGGGCAGATGTTCCAGGCCAAGGGACATGTACAAAGGTCCTTGGGGCAGGAGAGGGCATAAGTCCCATTCTGTTGCTGTCATTGTAAGGGGAAGTATAAAGAAGGAGGTCTGACTGGCAAGCCCGGGCCAGGTCACAGAGGCCCTGGGAGCAGTGGGGAGCCACGGGTGACCTTCAGATCTGGGAGTGGTGTGCTAACAATTATGTTTTAGAACAAGCCAGGGGATGACTCTGCGAAGGCCAGCCCGGAGGCCTGGAGGCTGAAGGCTGGGACACCGTAGGGCCCAGATACGGGAGGGCTCCGTGGCTTGTTTGCAAAGTGTCTTCACACCCTCAACTCCTTACTCCCCCTGACCCATCGCCCCGGGGGCCCGCACTGCTGCTAGCTTGTAGTCAGGGCCTGCTCTTGTAGCCCACCTGTCTCCAGGTACGTCTGCAGTGCCCTCCTACCCGCTCTGACCCTGAACGTGGCCCTGGGGCCCGCTCTGGCTAGTGGGAAGTGAGCAGGTGCCTGTGCCGAGCCCAGGACACCACAGCTCTGTGGCCTTGGGCTCGGACAAAGCCGTGAGCCCTGCCCAGCCCGGGAGGGCAAGCACCATGCATCACTGAATCCCCCGCCGAGACCGCAGGAAGCCAGTAGCCGAGCCTGTGGGGCCAGGAGGGCTGACCTGTGAGGCCCGAGTCTTGGGGTGGTTTGTTATACAGTGTTATCGCGGCCATAAATACAGCCCCAATATTGTGCCTGTTTTGAAGTTGGGGCAGGGTTCCTGCTCCGAGGCCTGTGTGCTTTGCCCTGCCCTGCGTGTCTGGCCCGGCCCGGGGGTCGGCCCGCGAGGAGGACCTGGGGCCGCTTGGCCCTGAGGTCTGCTCGGAGGCCTTGGCCCCGGGTTCCTGGCTTGGGGCCGGCTGCGCCCAGGGGCCCTGTGGCCTTCAAGGCCCAGCAGCCTAGGTCTTCCCTGGACTCCAGGGCTCACGTTTCAGTTTGGAACGAGCTCCCGCCAGGGATGGCCCTGTGCTTGTCTTTGCAGCGACATTTGAGACATGTGGCAATGAAGCTGACACGTCCAATTGTGAGGCTCGAAGCTGTTCTTTGTGACTTTGCCTTTTCAGAGACCATCAGTTCAGGCCTCATTCTTCCTCCTGGGGAGCAGTAGGGTGGCCTCCGCTAGGGCTGAGAGCCTCCTCCGGCTGGCCTGCTCTCACCTCTTCTGCTGCCTCCGGGAGCTGTTCGCTGTGAGGCGAGAGCCAGAAGGCAAGCAACTGGGTTCGAGTCCTGGGTCTGCCCCTTACTCGCTGTGCAGCCCCGGGGAACAGTGCTTTCCCTCTCTGGCCTTAACTTTGTCATTTGCCCTCGAAGGGTTTTTTTGGTTGATTATCTGAGGCTGGGAGTCCAGCAGTGTAGACCCTGGGCTGGGCCGTGGGGACACAGACAGGAGTCAGGCCTGGTGGGGGAGAGGACGCCCGCGTGGGTGGGGGTCACACAGAGTGGGATCCAGAGCCGGGAGAGGGGTTACTCCGCAGGGTGGTGGTCATCAGGCAGGGCTTCGGGGTGGAGGTGACAGGCAGGCAGAAAAGGACATCCAGGGGCTCTTCAAGGGAGGCTTGGAGGAGGGAAATGCAGGGTGAGTTCAGGGCCAGATGAGTAAGTGTGGGGATGGGGTGGCCGTAGACAGGCAGGCGAGGCCGCCTGGTACAGGGTCGCTGCAAGGCTGGGAGTCCAGGAGGAGTGGAGGGCCAGGCATGGCCAGCTGCCAGTTTTGGACCCGGCACTTGCCACCCCTACTTGAATCCTAGGCTCCTCTCCGGAACAGTGGCCTAATGAGGTAGCCCCTTAGGGTCCTCCTGTGAGGGTCCAACGGCACACATTTGGTGCTCATTAAAGCGCTATAAATCAGGCTTACCATAACATCATGTTAATTATAACAAATGCCTTCAGGAGGCGGGTCGGCCAGGGTTCACTTAGGAAAACAGAAACCCCTTACTTTAGGAGGAGATTTCACACAGGGGTTTCGGGGCTCTCCAAGCCCCTGCCGCCTGGAGGAGGAGGGCTCACGAACACTGCACACTCCCCGATCCCGATCCTGTGACCACGCTGCAGGCCGGGCTGAGCCACGGGGACTTGAGTGACTTGATGTGGTCTCAGGAGGCTCCTGGGGGCCGTTGTGAGGGGGGGTGCACTCCAGGTGGCACAAACCCCCACAGCTGTGCTCGCTGGGTCCCAACTTGGGGTCCACTAGGCCCCCAGGCTCCTCGAGGCCCTTCCCAGCCCTACCTCTGGGCCAGGGCTCTTTTTAATTGTGAAATGAGACCCAGATATAGAAAAAAAAAAACACATACAAAAATGGTGTAGCATAATGAGTTATGACTGGAACAATCCCCCAGGTCAAGAGTTAGAACGTGGCCAGTTACCCCAGAAACCCCTCCTCGTGACCTGTGCCACAACACTGGGACCCATGTCCGTCGAGAGGCCCGGGCTGCTTGACCCTGGACTTGCCCACCGGCCACAGTGGGCCGACTGCCCGTTCCTCTGTCCTCAGTTTCCCTCTTGCTCGGGCTGGTAATGGCACTCTTGCTTCAGGAGGCACTGATCTACTGGGAGCTGCAGAGTGGCGAGCGTCTGGGCCTATTCTGCCCTCTTCATATGTCGTCTGGAATCATCGCACAGAGAGAGGCAGCCCCTGGTCCACTAGCCAGGGAACAGGGGTGTCTCCCTATGGGAAAGGCAGGGTAAATGCTGGATTCTTTCCCTCTATTTTCTGTGGTCTGGAAAAATCCGTTCCCTGTCATTGTTGGCAGGTGAGCCGGCCCCTTCCCAGGCTCACGCCGCGGGCCCCCACTCTGCCCTCGGGCTCTGCGCAGGTCTGAGGATCAGCCCAAGTGGGTCCTGCTCCAGGCAGCCCCAATATTGTGTCGCACGTCACATTGTCCCGTCCAGCTGGGATGCCAGCCCCATCCCAAGGTCGTCTCCCCTGATTTCAGACTACCCACCTCTCAATGATGCTCCCTCCGGGCTGAGCAGGAATGTGCCTTGGGCACGGGGATGCTCTCTGCTCCCTGGGGGGACCTCTCCAGGCTGAGCCCTGCTGGGTTCCCTCTCTGGGGCACAGGCCTGCCCGAGCTGGGACATAGCTGTAGACAATGACAAGGTGTGTGTATCTGGCGAGGGACCTCTGCAGTCATTCTACGGTCAGTCCCTGGTGGGAAGGACCGCAGAGCCCACACACCCACTCTTTGGGCAGCATCAGGGGTAGAAGTCTGGGAGGCGGTGCCTGGCCTGGCACTCTGCTGTGTGACCCTGGGCGGGCTGCTCGGCTTCTCTGAGCATCCCTGGCACCCAGAAATGTGTTCTTCCACTACGCACAATGGGTGATGGAAACTGACCAAAGGGCCTGGTAAACTGTGAAGGGCTTCCCCCTGCGCGGTCCCAGGCGCTGGGGCTGTGGGCGGCGTGGCAGGAGGGGAAGCTCGCTGAGGTCCCCTGTGTGCCCACCTGCACACTCGGGTGAGCCTACGTGCCGCGGCCCCCAGCTGGACACACGGTCGGCGGCACGGCCCCCATGGAGGGTGGGCTCAGATGTGCCCAGGGCTGACTTGCGGCGGTCAGCAAGCTTCCCGGTGAGGCCACACGCCCCCGTCCCCGGACACTGCTTCCTGAGACAGCCTTTGCTATTTGCCACCGTGCCGACCCTTGTGGAGACGCCTCTGGGTCTCCTGATCCCTGGAGGTGGGGTCCCCCGTGCAGAAGGGGGTTTAAAGTTCAAGGCTGGGAACACTCAGGGCCTTGGCCGCTGGATGGGAGGCTCTGGGTTCAAAGCCAAGACTGCGGACCTCCACCCAGTGTTCCTTGTACCCACCTGTCCGGGTCACCTCCAGCTCCAGACCCTGCGACTGGGTCATGGGAAAGTGCCCCGACTCTGGGCGGGGAGAGGCTGGCATCCAAATCCTGGCCCCGAGGCCCAGAGAGGGCATGACACTTGCTGAAGGTCAACAGCCAACACGGGGCAGAGGTGGGATTTGATCCCAGGTGGGCTGGCTGTGGGCCAGACCTTGGAGAGGTGCTGTAGGATGGCAGAGACGGGTTCTTGTCATCTTTAAAACGTGCAGGTGATGGCAAAGGGCCCGGGACATGAGGCTGCAGGAGGGCTGGGCCCAGCCGTGTGGCGGGATCTCGGAGGACGTGGCCCTCTCTCGCTTCCTGGGGCCGGGCGAGCTCCCAGGGCAGACATCTGCCGACGCAGGAGGGAGGGAGCCCAAGGGCTGCCCAGCACGCCTGTGGCCAGCTGCCCGTGGCCGGGGCACCTTCGGCCACAGATGGCGCTTGGCGGATCCGCTGTTCCTGGATGGCCACAGCTCCTGAGGCCCCGGCGTCAGGGTCCAGACCCTCTCTGCGCCTCCCTGTCCCCCCACACTCCTGCAAGCCTGTTATCATCACCCTTTCTCCCCTGATGAGGCTTTGGAACGAGCTGCTATTTTTAGTGGCTACAATCAGGCCGCACCACGCCTGGCTATTGTTAGCATCTCAGCCGACGCTCAGGAACGTTGCCTCCTTTGGAAACGGGTGAGATCATCGGCTCAGAGGTCTGAGGTCAATGTGCTGTGAGGCTCAGCAAAGTGCGGGCCCTCCTCTCGCAGCCCCCACCCCGGGGCCTGGGCAGGGGCCGTCCCGAGTTCAAGATGGGAAGGGAGTGGGGAGCAGACTGGACGCCAGGCCGGGCTCAGGTGCAGCACCATGACTGCCTGCCCAGGAACCGTCCCCTGGCTCTGGGGCTGGCACCACGTTTCCTTTGGGGGATCAGCCCCTTCCCCCCATGGTGCTGGCCGAACCCTGCCCCACTCTTCTATCATCGGAGTGGGCGGATGACCTGAGCCAGCCAATCACATGCTCCATTCCCTCCAGGTTCAGTGATCGACTCAGGAATAGGCACACGGCCTAAGAAAGATGTCGAAATAACCCTTTTCTACCATAAAGAGAACCTGTTTGTTGGGGTGCCGATGTGCCCCCCCAACAGGAGATGTTACAGGCTAGGAGTGGCCATGTGATGTAAGAGGAAGAGCGCTGGCTTGCTTTCCTATCAAAGGGGATGCGCTCAGTCTCCCTGGGATGTGGATTTGATGCCCAGAGCAGGAGCAGCCATGTTGCAAACATGAGGATAAAAGCCGAACCACCGATGGCAGAACAGAGCGAAGGCTGGGCCTCCTGGGAAAGAGGCAGTGGTACAGACACATATGTGTACACTTGTCTCCTCTGGAAAGCTCAGTACAAGATGGTAAAGGTCACCTGAAAGGCAGTGGTCTCACGTACCAAGGGAAAAGGAGAGGAAAGCAAAGCAGGGTTTTGGAAGCTGGAAAACTTGTGGACGAACCGTGGCCCAGCAGGCAGGGCTAAGCAGGCTGGAGTGCAGCTGGTGGCCTGGAACGCTGAGAAGCAAAAAAAAGAAGCTCAGAAATTGGTGGCGCCGGGTACCTCCAGAAGTGGGAGAGCAGGAGGGTTATCTGAAACAAGAGCGGTTAGTCTCCCTCCTCTGCTCCCTTGGCTGAGCGATTGCCTCATCCCCAGCCACGCAGAAAACCTGAGGTTTATTTTCAAGAGAGGACTGTCCTTGTTCCTCCAGGCTTCTAGTGCAAAATACCCAGCCGGGGTGGCTTCTAAACAGCAGAAGTGTATTTCTCACAGTTTTGGAAGCTGAGAAGTCCCAGATCAAAGCTCGTGCGTGGTCGTGCTCCGGGGAGAGCCCTCTGCCTGGTCCACGGCCAGCACCTGCTCGCTGTGTCCTCACCTGGTGGAAGAGACAAGGGAGCCCTCTGGGGTCCCCTTTACAAGGGCGCTGGCGCCACTCATAAGGACTCCATCCTCATGACCTAAGCATCTCCCAAAGGCTCCACTTCCTATGACCATCCCATCAGGCATTAGGATGCCAACATGCGAATTTGGGGGAGACACAAATATTCAGACCGTAGCCAGGGTAAAGTGCTAGGGGTACCAGGAACACATGAAGATGGGGGACCACACTGACAGCGGGAGATCACACTCCATATGACAATCCCTTGCCTTATTCCTCCTTGCACCTGCTAGAAAACCGGCAGCCAGACCTTGTCTTCCACGGGCAAGAGGACAGAGATCATTTCAGGGAGCCTGACCTTTCCAAGTGAAAAGACCCAACCCTCTCACCCTGCATGGTCCCCAGAGAAATGGCCCAACCAGTGAAGACCTCGCTCGGCAAACACTAGCGATTCCAATTAGCTTTTCCTTTTGTTCCCCGAAATGAAATGCAGCGCACAGTTCTCAAGAGCGCAGTTTGATGAGTTTTGACAACCGTATGCACCCGTGTACCGCACACCTGTCTGGAGGCATCAGACGTTTCCATCAGCCGGGCGAGCCTCTCACCAGCCCCGTCAATCTGGTCCCGTTCCCAGCACCCGCCCGAGCGGACCCTGTTCTGATTTCTGCCTCCATCGGGAAGTTCTGTCTGCTGCTGGAGTTCACATACATGGAACCCTGCAGCGTGTCCTTGTCTGTATCAGGCTTCTTTCCCCCGGCTTGATGCTCATGGGGCTCCGCATTGCCGCGTGGGTCTGTAGTTTGCTTCTCTTATGGCTGAATAGTATTTTACGATTTAGATATAACATACTCAAATTATCCATTCTCCAGTTGGTGGACATTTGGGTTGTTGACAATTTGTGGCAATTACAGACAAAACTGCGAGGAACGTTTTCGTACAAGTCTTCACACAGACACATGCTCTCATCTCGTAGTTGGGCACATGATCGAGGCAGCATGGCGTGGTCACGGGCGGGACGTGTTCATGAGAAACGGCCCCGCTGATTCCCGACGACGTGCTTGGAGGAACAAGAGGTCCTTGTATGAGAACGAGGTGCCGTCGAACAGGGACAAACAGAGATGTAAGACGGTTCTGGGGAAATAAAAATATCGCAGCAGGAATTTAAACCCCGGTACGAGAGCTGGGGACGACAACCCGATCCTCTAGGAAGCAGAGTGGAAAACACCCAGAGATGGAAAGTAAGAAAGATAAGGAAACTGGAGAGGTGTCGACGAAGTAAATGTCTCGAGATTGAAGTTCAATGAGGAGAGAACAGGGAAGAGAGAAGGAAGACATCACTTGGGAAACGAGCAAAAATGGTCGACTTGACAAGTGTGCCCAGCGCCCGGGAAAATTGATGAGAATGGACCGACACCAAAACATCTTACCTTCACCTTTCAGAGTGCTAGACACAAAGAAACCAGTCTGGGGCGGGGATAGAACTATAGGCAAAGGATCGGGATTAAGAGTCTTCAATATGTGAAGACCAACTTTGGGAGCAAAATGACCACAGAGTGATGCCTGTGGATCCCAGCGCCCAGTGTGCCGAGCACCATCCTATCGTGAGCTCAGTGCCAGGATGCCCTTCCCGTGTGGTTTCCTTGGAGCTGGCCACAGGCGGGTAGCCCATGGGACTTGCAGGGAGAGGGAGGCAGCAGCCATCGCTCTCTGAAAGTCTCTGCAGACGGAGATGCAGATGGAAATGCAGACATGCCTAATGGACACCAGCTTGCTTTCTGTCTTCTTCACACATGATCCTCTTTTCCCTTGTGGACCACTTGCAGCACAAAGCCCAGCGCTGGAGGTCACAGACTTCTCCCAGACCTCCCCTTCAGCCCCTCCAGTTCGCTCCCGTGTGGATGGCTGATTGCTCTTGGCTCCTGAGACCCTGGGCCTGCCCATGTATGTCCTGCCCCAGGACATTGGTCATTGCCTCCTCTATGATCATCACCTCTTCCTCTGGACCTTCACTTCCCAGCTTCTCCCCAGACTGCAAGGTTTAATGTCTATAATAAATCCCCATAGCACCCATAGCCCTGCTGCCCTGAATGCTCACTGTTGGGTGCAATTTTGTCATCCAAAAATGGTTCCAGAAATGTACACGCAGAGATCTGGAATTGGTTTTCTGATCTGGCCAGATTTAAAGGCATCAATGGCCCCATCACTCACTAATGATAAAGAGGAGACCCCTCCTCCGTTGTATATGTCGGCAGGGAGGTTCCTTGTGTCATGACCTGGAGTCCCCTGGATCAGGCACCCGTGGAAAGCAAGGCTTTGAGTGACCAGCCAATCTCACCAAACACACAAAAGGGCAACTATGTGAGTGATCGATGTGTTAATGAACTTGGCTGTGGCCATCAGTTCGTGATCGATAGATATCAAATTACCATGCTGTACATCTTAAGTATACACAATTTTACTTGTCAGTTACATCTCAATTAAGCTGGAATGAAAGACCATTTTATGTGCTATTTCTGCACCCTTGGGCCCTGCTGGTTGAAGGGTGTCTGATGCCAAGGGAGGAATGCTTCCCCCAGCAGCACGGCAAAGTTCGGCAGGAGAAAGCAAAGCAGAAGCCATTCCTCTCTGAACCTTTCTAGTTGGACACAGTGACCACACGTGCAAAGGGGTCCAATGGGTCCCAGCTTGTCCTCATTCTCCCTCGCTCCACTTTTGACTCGTCCTCGGTCACTGAGCCTGTGGGACGGCAGTGGCCCAGGTCCCCCTGCAGAAGCGATGGTTCCTTTCAGACAACAGCTGACCACAGACCTCTCCAGCGGCTCTCCCTGGGTGCTCCCACCACGGCCGCTAGCTGTGTGTGGCTTTGGTGATTCCCCACAAGCTTGGCCCACTGATTCTTTATTAGCCCCAACCTCCTTCTTCCCCAATGCCACCGTCCCCGCACTTCCTCCCAAGTGCAAGACCCAGTTCTTGGGTGGTACCTCCCTTTCCCACAGCTCTCGCCATGGCTTGTCTTCCTCCGTGAAATCTGTCTAATATACCCAGCCAAACTATCCATCAAGAATGATGGTGGACACCTTCCCAGTTGTGCAGCATGGCAAACATCTATCTCCTACAGGCTCTTTCTCATGAATCGACTGAAGGCTATGTTCCATCACTCCAAATAAGAGAGAAACACCCAAACAGAAAAAGGATCTGGGATAAGGAGATAGAGGATCCAACACAGGAAAGAGGAGAAGGAGAGTCCAGGACATCAGCTCTGCACCAAAGCATTGTGGACCAATGGACCAGATGTGAGCACGTTGGAAGGCTCTGGGGTAGAGCTCATGGGGTATAGACACTATCGGTAGAGAGTTTATGGCTACATTGGTAATAAGAACTTAGAAACTGACCAAGAACAAAACAAGTGCATCAGTCAATATCAGCTTTGGGAAGGGAGCCCCTGAGTGGCTCGGCCGGTTGAGCATCTGACTCTTGATCTCAGCTCAGGTCTCGATCTCAGGGTCGTGAGTTCGAGTACTGCATTGGGCTCCACCCTCAGTGTGGAGTTACTTATAAAAACATGTTAACTTTAGGAAAAAGAAATTTGGGTAGGGAAGGCGACATAAGTATAGCTCATTCTGCAGCTGAGCGTCCATAGCATTTCATGGGCATCGTTATGGAAACAGTCATTGTTGATTCCACCAAACCGTGAAATAGCCATAACAGGAGTATGAGAGTTGTGTGTGGTTTGTGGGGGAATGAGAGAAA
>JAQQSY010005994.1:0-11315 GCA_028646535.1 Procyon lotor | reverse complement strand
GGGGGGGCATCTCTCTGTGACGCAAAGATGGTGTCTCGCGTTCTTTCCATCAAGAAAGATGAATCCCCTTCATCTTGTCATTCAATCCCCTTGTTCAGGATGAACAAGAAAGCTGAGCCGTGTGGCCCTTCAGTGGTGTGGGAACCAGAAGTCGTGTCCTCACCCTGTGGGCTTGGCCGGCCGGCCGCTCGGGCACGTGCACACACACACACTCGCACACCGGCCGCGCACGCGCACACTCGTGCACACACACACACTCGCACATACACACTCACATGCCTGCCGCTCACGCGCATGTGCGCGCACGTGTACACACACACACACACACACACACACACACACTCTCTCTCTCTCGAACGCCACGCACGAGCCCGTTGCTCCTCAGCCTCTGATCTGAGCGCAGGGCTTCCGGGACCTCTGGGGCCTGTCACTTGGGGTTGAGCACAAGCCTCCCGAACGATGCCGGCTGTGCCGTGAGGAGTGCGCTGGGGCGTTTTGTGGAGGCCGAGCGCACACTTGCTCCGCGAGGTCGGCTGGCAGATCCCGTGTAACCTGTGCTTCGGGGCTTCTCCTGGGTCCGTTCGCCAGTAGGGTTCGAGGGGGCGTTCTTGGAAGGTCCAACCTGTGGTTTCCTCACGCGGGACGGTCTTTTGTCGCGGTGTTTCCTCCGTGTCTGCTGGCCTCATGGGGCCTGGGCGCAGCTCTGTCCCCGGGCGGAGCGGCAGGGAGGGAGGCTGTGTGTAACCCCCTCCCCCCCAGGTACTGGATCTTCAGGTCGTGGGGCCGCGTGGGCACCGTCATCGGCAGCAACAAGCTAGAGCAGGTGCCGTCCAGGGAGGAGGCCATCGAGCACTTCATGAAGCTGTACGAGGAGAAGACGGGGAACGCCTGGCATTCCAAGAGCTTCACGAAGCACCCCAAGAAGTTCTACCCTCTGGAGATCGACTACGGCCAGGTAACCCCGCCCTTCCCGTGTCTGCTCCCCCGCAAGGAACGGGCGCCGTGGGGGCCAGGCCTCGCCCCGGCGGCCTCGCAGGTCAGCGCTGCCCAGGGTCGAGGGGGCAGGAACACGGGCCCTGCCCAAGCTTCCCGCAGGGGTAGACAGGAGGGAATGCTCCCCGACAGACGGGGCCAGTGCAGGGCTGGCAGGGACCTCGCCAGGGCGCTCCCGTGTCCCTGGGAACGTGGACATGGCACCCTTGACCGCACACGACCGGGGGGTCGAGCCAGAGAATGTGGGGCCGGTTCACTGCGCGGAAACCCGTGCGCGCAGTGCAACTGAGGTGACCGGGATCCCGCCGCCACGCCGACGGGCACAGAGAGACGCGGAGCGAGGTCCAGCCCCCTTCCACGAGTCACCCCTGTGGCAACGGGGCTCGGCTGACGGCGGTAGCATCTTCGAGAACGCGAGAGGGTCAGTCTTTGAAGTTGCTCCCTCAGCACAGCAGGGGTGGCTCTCGGATTCCAGGAGCGGCTTCTTAGCTGACCCTTGGTTGCTGCACATCGTGGGGGCTGGTTTGCATTGGTGACCACAGTCCAGGGGGGCTTGGTCGGTTGGGCTTCTGCCGTGGGCTCGGGTCATGATCCTGGGGTCCCAGGTCGGCCCCCTGCTAGGCGGGGAGTCTGCTTCTCCCTCTGGCCTTGAGCCCACTCGTCCCTGCACGTGCACAGTCTCAGAAAACATCAAAAAAATACAGTGACCTAATCTCCGCTGGGCTGTGGTTTTGGGTCCCAGATGCTTTCATGATAGTCTCTATTACACGTTTTTTTCTTAAGCATTTTACGTGTTTGTCGGAGAGAGAGAACGAGCAGAGGCAGAGGGAGAAGCAGGCCCCCCTGGATCAGGGAGCCCGACGCAGGACTCGATCCCAGGACCCCGGGATCACAACCCGAGCTGAGGGCAGACCCTAACCCCTGTGCCCCCGACGCCCCCTGTGGCACGCGTGTGGCCGGCTCATCTTCCTGTTTGTCACCAGACAGGCTTCCGTTGTCCCTCGGCTGCTACCTTTGTGGACGTTTGTTATGACCGGGTGCTTACTCTGGTTTTTAGAGGAAAACCCGTTACAGTTCGTGACTTTTTACTTATTCACGTAAACTGCATTCTGTGTGGGGCTCGAACTCACGACCCTGAGATTGAGAGTCACAGGCTCTTCAACTGAGTCGCCAGGCGCTCGTGTATTCCTGTTGGTTGGTTGGTTGTCATGTATTTGTTTAAAAAAAAATCCAGAGGCACCTGCGTGACTCCGTCGGTAACAACTCTTGATCTTGGGGTTGTGAATCCAAACCCTACTTTGGGTGCGGAGGTGCTTTAGAACGTCTTTTTTACAAAATACCATCTCCGTCGTCTGTAATGCTGGGGCGGGGATCCCGGCTTGGCCAACTCGGTTGTGCCCCCTTCTGGGCAGTTTCTCTGGTTTCAAAAATAACGTTTAGAACTTTCTGAGAAAGATTCTGGAAGGTGCCGGCCGGTAGACAGACGACCGCCTGTGTGGTCTTGATGTTTCACTAGCTGCATCTTAAAAGTCAGAAAGAATCCACGAAAGTGCATTAGTGGTTCCTTTTCCTCCCCCGCCTTTTCTGAGAGCAGAGTTTTGGAATCGGGTGCGTCTTGAGCCCCTGCAGCGTCACCGCTCAGACTGGCCGCCTCTCGGTACTGGGCCCACTGGGTTCGAGCGCACTGGGCAGAGCAGCTTGTGACGGGCCCGCCCGGATGGCCCAGGGGGCTGGGTTAGGGTCCGCGGACCCTCAGTGACAGTGCTGCTGAGTATGTGCACTTCCCACCCCCGGAGAGGGCGAGAGCGGCTCACAGGGCACACGCCTTCGGGAAGGTGTCGGGCCGGGACCAAGAAAGCCGTGGAGACTCGGTCTTGGGACAGGACGCCTGGTCGACGGCCGCAGCCGGGAGGGAGCAGCTGGGCACACCGAGCGACAGGGTGCAGGCCCTACCCGCCGGCCGTGCCGGAGAGACCAGGGTCCGGCCATTTCCAGGGCCGCGTGGTCCTGGCTGAGCCTGGGGTCCCCAGAGAGGGGAGCGCACAGTCCTGTGCTGTGAGCGCGTTCTCAGGGAGCATGGGAGGCCTCGGAGGGTGGAGAGTTCGTGCCGTGGTCTGCCCTGGTGGCTGCCCAGCTCTTCGAGCATGGGCCGTGGGCCGGTTCCCAAGGCAGGCGCGGGAGGGCACGAGGGGCTGGGGGTGCAGGTCAGCGGGCACGGAGCCGGGCGCTTGCAGCGGCCGTTGGAGGAAGGATCTGGAGCCCCCACGGGGATCTGGGGCACAGGGAAGGGTCTGATATGGGCACAGACGCGTGCTGCGGGCCTTGGCTGCTGGGGGCAGCCCACCACTGGCCCCTTCGTCTGCGGCCCAGACGCCACCGCCGCTCGGCTTGGGTGGTCACAGGGGGCCTCTGACCACTTTACTCTTCCCTGAAGGACGAAGATGCCGTCAAGAAGCTGACGGTGAACCCCGGCACCAAGTCCCAGCTCCCCAAGCCGGTGCAGGAGCTCATTAAGATGATCTTCGACGTGGAGAGCATGAAGAAGGCCATGGTGGAATACGAGGTGATTGCGTGGGGGGGGAGGGGGGGCCCCCAGGGGGGGGCCCCCACCGGACACTGAGCCCGGGTCTGGGGCCTGGGGGCTGCGGGCCGGCCGGGGTCTTCTGGAAGGTGGGGTGGGGGGGTCGCAGGGGTGGGGGGGCCGCAGGTGAGGCCCAGCGTCCCTGTGTGTCCTCCCGCGCGGCTGTGAGTGCCGTGCGGTTCTAGGGTCCCCTCTCGGGTGCACAAGCTCCCGTTCCGAGTGACCTGCGCCCCGACCTCACCGGGAGGGCTGGCCGGTGTGACAGCTTGTGCGCGGGCTCACCCGGCGCGGGTCTTTGTTGCTCTGATGTTTAGAAGAGGCGTCCCCCGCGTCCCTCCCGGCCTCCCTGTGCCGCGGGGGCCGTGTCAGCAGAGCCGGCCAGAGGGTGGGCCGTGGGGTCTCCACTTCCCGAGGACTGGACCCCGGGTTTCCCTCCAGGGAGTGGGGTGTCCAGCTTGTGCCGAGCAAAGCCCGCTCTTGTGCTCGTGGCCTGTGAGGAGGGTGTGGGGGAAGCCAGCCAGGAGACCTCGTCCGACAGCTGGTACCGCTGTCTCCGGAGTGCTGCCCCCCGGCCACCATCATGGCCCCAGAGCCAGCCTCCAGTCTGCACACGATGCTGTGCCTCCCGGGGACCGGACAGCCCTCGGGCAGAGACTGGCGGGGGGAGACACAGTTATTGTCTCGGAGGGTGCTCCCCACCCCCGTCCATTTCCCCGCAGAAAAGGGGGGCGGGTCAGGGTGCCAGCCACACGGCCCTCCCCCGCGGGGGCCCCTGGAGGAAGCCAAGGCCGAGCGTAGGCGCGTCCCGGGCTGGCGGCAGGCTGCGTGCTTTCCCCGCACCGCGCGCTGCTTGTCCCGATGGCTTGAACAGAAGCCGTGTTGCTAGAACGGGCGTGTGCCTTTCAGGGTAACTGACTTGAAAAAGCAGCGTTTGTTTGAGTGTAGATCTGTACGTCCAGGAGTCCGTGTCTAGGAGAGCGTTTCCCCCTCTGGCCCTTACTCAGCGGGGCGGCCGTGTGGGCTGGGAGCTGGGGGCGTGGGGGGGGGCAGTGTCCGGGCTGCAGGCGCCCTCGTTTCTCGGCGCTGCCCTGGAGGAAGTGAGCGAGACCCTCTCCCAGACCCCGCCCTGGACGGAGCCGCAGACGGGGCTGGGTCTCTGGTGCCGGGAGCCCCGAGCTCGCCCGTGGTCCGCGGCTCGAGCGGCTTTGCGAGGGAGCGTCCCCCGTCTCCGCAGATCGACCTTCAGAAGATGCCCTTGGGGAAGCTGAGCAAGAGGCAGATCCAGGCGGCCTACTCCATCCTCGGCGAGGTGCAGCAGGTGGGCAGGGCGCCCCGGGCTGGCCTCTCCCGGGGGTGCTCCCGGCGGGGGCGGTGCAAGGCCCGGAGACCTGGAGGTCCCTGCTCGGTGCCGTCCGGGCGGTAGGGGCCTGCTTCTCGCCGCAGCGGTCCCGGAGCTAGTGATGCTTTCAGGGGTCGGACGTGCAGTAGACTCCCTGCGAGCTGGGTAAGGTGTGTGGTTCTCCTGCCTCACGTGCACGTGCTGTTTGGGTGTCCTTAAGAGGCAGACCGAGATTGGGGCGCCCGCTGGCTCCGTTGGTGGAGAACGCGGCTCTTGATCTCTGGGGCCTTGAGTTCCAACTCCATGTGGGCTGTAGGTAAAATCTTTTAAAAGAAGCTAAAACTGTTGAGCATTTACTCGGAAATCACACAGAGAGCCGAGGATTTCGTCACGTTGGCTGGTGCTCATGGGTCTCCTCACCGGGCGCCCACCAGGGTCCCCAGTCCGCAGGGCCTCCCCGCTGTGCCACGGGGTGGGGGCAGGCCTGGCCTGTGAGGGAGGAGGGGCACCGGGAAGCAGACTTCTGGCTGGTGCCGGCCCCTGGCCCCTGTCTGTCCAGGAGCCCTGGTGGAGAGCGTCCTTCCCCACGACGCGGTCGACTGCAGCAGCAGATGGAAACTGAGGACACGGGGGGTAGGGGGGACCTGCAGGGGCCCAGGTCGTGGCCCTCTCACCGCCCCATGGCCCCTAGGTGCCCACCCAGCATCACGTGCTGTTTATTGAGCACTTCTGCGTACAGAGCGTGAATGGGCACTGTGGCAGGAAGGGGAGCTTATTAGCCTTTCTCGGGTGCAGCCACCTGCACCTTGAGGTGCGAGAAAAGTCAATTCCTGCCCTTCAAGCTGAAGCTCCGCGATGGGGAGGGGGTGCGGCCAGAACTCATAGCAGTGGGGTTCCCCCCACTCTGGTGAGGAGTTCCCAGACCCTGACGCAGTCGAAAGAGACCGGGGAGCACGCACGAGCTCACCACCTAGACGCCACCCTTGACACGTTGCGTGGCAGCGCGGGCTTCCAGGCCCGTAACTATCCAGGCCTTTGCAGAAATGGAGGTGTAGGCGGGCAGGGGGCCCTGCCAGGGGCCGCTGTGACGCCAGCACGAGCTGGTCTCCAACGGCTTCCCTGCATTTCCCGGCTCGTGCTCTCGCCGAGCCACGTCAGACCCGCTGTCCCAGTCTCCCCTCTGTCCCCTCCCCGAAGGCGGTGTCCCAGGGCAGCAGTGACTCCCAGATCCTGGATCTCTCAAATCGCTTCTACACGCTGATTCCCCACGACTTTGGGATGAAGAAGCCCCCCCTGCTGAACAACGCGGACAGTGTGCAGGTAGCCGGGGGCTGGCGGGGCGCGGGGCTGGGGGACCGGCCAAGGCCGAACAGGGGTTTTCCCTCCTCGCGGTGGCCTTGTGGCTTCGTCTTGTAGCACACGTCCCCTTGCTCCCCGGGAGCCGCAGGTGGGTGACAGGCTGTCCCCAACCAGCTGGGAGCCCCCCCTGCCCCCCAGTTCTGGTCGTCACCTGCCTGTGGGTTTTGTCTGCCCGACCTCGGCATGTCCCCCTCCCCGTGGTCCCGAGCCCAGGATTTTCCATCTGCTCCTCCAGGCCAAGGTGGAAATGCTGGACAACCTGCTGGACATCGAGGTGGCCTACAGTCTGCTCAGGGGGGGCTCCGATGACGGCAGCAAGGACCCCATCGACGTTAACTACGAGAAGCTCAAGACCGACATCAAGGTAACGGGCGCCCCGCTCTGGAGATCTGAGCTCTGTCCGCAGAGCAGCGGCCCCCGGCCTGGGATGCGCTCCTGCAGGAGAGCCCAGCACGTCGCTGGCGCCCAGGAGCCGACCTTCTGGCGTGTTCCCCGCCGCGGGGCCCGCGGGGCCGTGGACACGCCGGACGTCTCGCCGGGAAGTGGGCACCTCGGCTGGGCAGGCTTCCGGGCCGGGGTCCCAGGCACTGAGACTGGTTCTCGAGCGGCCTTCCGGAAAGTTCCTTTCGCCTTAATCCAGAGGGGGTCTGTCTCTGGAGGTTTGTCAGGCCTTGGGAGTGGAAACGCCTGGTGGCGCCTGGTTCCTCCCCTCGGGGCAGAGGTGGCCGTGCTGGGGCAGAAGTCCTCGCCTTGCTGTGGCCAGGAGCCTGGGCCGGGTGTTCATGTCGGTAAAGAGTGTCCACTCCGGCCTCGGCCAGAGCCTCGGGTGCGGGTGCAGCGGGCCACCAGCTCACTGTTTGGTCCCTGGGACGCCTTCCTGACGGGCTTGCCGGGGGCAGGTTCTCTGCGAGGGGCGTCCTGTTTGACAGGACGTGCCTGGCTTCCCTGCACCGTGGCTGGGAGGGCGACAGTAGGCCCGAGCCTGGCCTTGCCCGTGGCGTGTGTGTGTGTGTGGGTGTGCACGGGTGAGCCAGCCTTCCGCGAGGCGCGTGTGTGTGTCTCTGGGTGTGTCTCTGTGTGTGCGTGTGTGCATGTGAACCAGCCTTCTCCCCATGGCGCGTGTGTGTGTGCGTGTGTGTGAGCGGGCCTTCCCCGCAGTGCGTGTGTGTGTGCGCATGTGAGCCGGCCTTCCCCGCGGCACACGTGTGTGTGTCTGCGTGTGTGTGTGCGTGTGAGCCGGCCTTCCCCGCGGCACACGTGTGTGTGTCTGCGTGTGTGTGCGCGTGAGTCGGGCTTCCCCACAGCACACGTGTGTGTGTATGCGCGTGTGAGCCGGCCTTCCCCGCGGCACACGTGTGCGTGGGGGGGCGGAGGTCACGGGATGAAGTGACCGCTCTAGGCCCCCGTGCGCCTGGCCCTGAGGGTTTGAAGACCCGTCGCGTGGCGCCCCTCCCCTAACCCAGCCCCAGGGGTCCTCGCGGCCTGTGAGGGCAGTGTTGCGGTGGGGCACCCCGGGCCCCGTGCTGGGTGGCTCTGCTGGGGGCATCCCTTGCTCTGACGGCGCGGCGACCCTCCAGGTGGTGGACAGAGACTCGGAGGAGGCCGAGACCATCAGGAAGTACGTCAGGAACACG
Organism: Procyon lotor; assembly: GCA_028646535.1. Lineage (NCBI taxonomy): Eukaryota > Metazoa > Chordata > Mammalia > Carnivora > Procyonidae > Procyon > Procyon lotor. The sequence continues at coordinate 3,409 of JAQQSY010005994.1, read as the reverse complement.
CACGCGAGCACGCACAACGCCTACGACCTGGATGTTGTGGACGTAAGACACCCCCCCCACCGCGCCCTCCAGACGCCCCCGGTCCGAAAGGATCCTCTGCCTGACTTTAAAGTAGAGGAGAGACTTTCTGTTGGCGGAGGAGGAACGGTCATCTTGGGGTTTGGGGGTGGTTTTGTTCGTTTCCTAATCCTTCCGTTCATTTCTGATCTCAAAGCCTCTTTTGAGGACCAGAAAGTACAGTCCGACCGGGCAAAGCGTCTCGGGTGTGCCTCTGCCCAGGGGAGGGGGGAGGGGGGTCCTGGCATCCGGGGGGCCCTGCCGGGGCGAGTGCTCCCCGCGCCCTCCAGCTCTGGGCAGCCGGCCTCCTGTGTCCGGCGGACCTTCGCTGTGAGAGGCACGTGGTTTCCTGCATCATCCCCTCCCCCCCGAGCAGATCTTCCGGATCGAGCGCGAGGGCGAGAGCCAGCGCTACCAGCCGTTCCGGCAGCTGCACAACCGCAGGCTCCTGTGGCACGGCTCCCGGGCCACCAACTTCGCCGGCATCCTGTCCCAGGGCCTCCGGATCGCCCCGCCTGAGGCGCCCGTGGTAGGTGGCGGGCCAGGCGCGGGGGCGGGCGCCTCGAGAGCTCACGGCGAGCCGATGTGCCGAGAACAGGCCTTGGCCGCGGGCCTGCCCACCGGGGGGCCTCTGTGGGCCCCGCTGCGCACCGTGGGAGGGCCGGGCCGGGGCCGGGAGTGGGGGCTGCGGGAGGGAGACACGGGGGGCCACGGGGCCAGGGGAGGCCTGCCGCCTCCCTGCCTGGCTCGCGGAGCTGACCCGCGGTTCGGGTGCTCGGCGGCGGTCTCGCAGGCCCCTCACTGTCTGGGGGGGACCAGTGGGGAGCCGCGGGGGGCTGGCTGGTCAGCACAGGCCGCGGGCAGATGCCCTGACCTTCCTGCATCTCCCCTCTGAGCATTTATGGGCTGTTTCCACGAGCCGGGCCCCAGTCCAAACGCTTTATTACCTTGGCACATTTTCACAAGGGCTCCGTGGGCTGCTCCCCCCGGTGGAGAGGGGAAGATGGTGGGGGGCAGAGAGGTTCAGCGGCTTTCTGCAGCCCCGGGTGCCCCGCGGGACCGGGGTCCCACAGCCCGCAGGCGTGGTCCACACCCAGGGGTCGGGGTGCCACGAGCAGCCTCCCAACAACCTCCACGGCCCTGCCCCCCTGCAGACGGGCTACATGTTCGGTAAAGGCATCTATTTCGCCGACATGGTCTCCAAGAGCGCCAACTACTGCCACGCGTCCCAGGCCGACCCGGTTGGCCTGATCCTGCTGGGAGAGGTCGCCCTCGGGAACATGTGAGTCCGCCTGGCCCCGGCCCAGGGCCCTTGACAGGGACGGACGGGGTGGTCCAGACGGGAGCTCCCCTTGGCCGGGTCGGGACCCTAGAAATTCCCGCCGTGACGGTAGGAAGTGGTTCTATTAAGGGAAGGACGGAGCGCCGGGCGAGGCATCCGGCCGGACCTCAGGAAGGGGTGGGGGGTCCTCACCGGCAGAGCAGCGGCACAGAGGGGCCCCCGGGGGAGAGCCCGGCTCCCGTGCGCATCAGACTGCGGCTCGGAGCCCCTTCTGAGACCGCCCCCTCCTGCACAGGTACGAACTGAAGCACGCGTCGCACATCAGCAAGCTGCCCAAGGGCAAGCACAGTGTCAAAGGTACCGCGTTCCAGAAAGTGCTGCTCACGCCCCGGGCGCTGTGGTCCGCACGGGAGGGCGCCTTCTCCCCAGCGGGCTGCGTGCCTCTGCATCGCCGGAAGGCAGCTGGGGGTCGTTAGAAAGTCAGGTCGCAGCCCGTGTGTGGTTCGAGCCCCAGGAACCCTGCGCGGCGGCTCTGGGTGTTGGCAGGACTGTGGGCCACGGCGCCGAGGGACGTCCCCTGACCCAGCACCGCCTGAGGCGTCGGGGCTCGCGGGGGCTCCGGGCGCCTGACGACCTGGGGCCTCCGCCTGCCCGGTTGGAGTGCCGGCTTTGGGCTCGGCAGAAATGCGATCCGGGCGGGGAGGGAGCCCCATTCACAGCCCGGGGCCGAATCCGGAAGGAAGGTGGGGTGTGCGGGGCGCGCAGACGAGACTAGTCTGACCTTGAACGTCCTTGAGCTCTGTCCTCCATTCCTCCCGTCACTCGCACCTTCCGTCCTGCAGGTTTGGGCAAGACGACCCCCGACCCTTCGGCCAGCGTCACTCTGGACGGGGTGGAGGTGCCCCTGGGGACGGGAGTTCCCTCCGGCGTGAACGACACCTGCCTGCTGTACAACGAGTATCCTTTGGCGCGCGAGCGGGGCCCAGGGGCGCGGGGTCCCCAGCCCCCGTGAGCGCGTGTGCTCCTTGACCTGCGTCCCCTCCAGGTACATCGTCTACGACATCGCTCAGGTGAACCTGAGGTACCTGCTGAAGCTCAAGTTCAACTTCAAGACGTCCCTGTGGTGAGCTCGGCCCGCGGCCGCCGCCCGGGTCGGGGCTGGAGGTGCCGGTGCTCGCGCCCCGACGGCAGGGACCGCCGCGTCTCAGGAGGGCTCCTCGCGGAGCGTAGACGGCTTCCCCGGCTTCCCAGGTGCTGGGTGGGGGCGGGGGTCCCCCTGCGGCCGCAGAGCAGGACCGTCTGCCTTACCCCGGCCCCCCAGCGAAGGGAGAACCCCTCCCGTTCTTTCCCAGTGTTCACCTTTAGTTTCAGTTTGGGAAAAATGTTAAGCATTTATTTTGAGGTAAAAATAAAAACTAATTTCATACTACTTGGGTTTTCTTTTTATTTTGCGTTTGTTGTCCCCCTTTTGTTCTGGGTTTTGTCCGAGTTTCCTGGGGACCAGGGGGAGGAAGGTAACCCTTTCCCGCCCCCAGAACAGAAACGGGCTTCCCTCCGCGGGACCTGCTGGGATGCGGAAGCTCTCAGGACGCGCGGTGCACAGGGTCGGGCCTTGCTCGTGAGGTTCGCCAAGTCCCCTCGAGCGGTCCTGGTCCAGATGGAGAGGGCGCCCCGGGCGCTGGTGGCCCTTCTGGGTTAGACAGAAGCGGTTCCCCGTCTGTGCCGTGTGTCCGGTGTCGTGACTGCGGATCCCGTCCACAGAGACCACAGGAGGCTGTTGGGGGCTGTGTTTGCGGGAGCCCCGGATGTCCTGCAGCAGACGGCATCGCTGGGGTTGGGGGGCCGTTGGGCTGTCCTGCTGGCCGACCGTCCACGGAGCAGCGCCCGCCGCTGCTCTCTGCAGGGTGAGCCCGGCGCAGAGAGCCCCCCAGGAGCCCCCCCACCCTCAGGAGCCCCCCTACCCTCAGGAGCACCCCCACCCTCAGGAGCCCCCCTATAATCAGGAGCACCCCCCACCCTCAGGAGCACCCCCACCCTCAGGAGCCCCCCTATAATCAGGAGCCCCCCCTA
>JAQQSY010005993.1:0-11315 GCA_028646535.1 Procyon lotor | reverse complement strand
TTTGTTTGTTTTGAACATGTGATTCAAAACAATGGTTTCTTTCTTTGTCAAATGTTCTCTACATTGCTTCCTGGAAACCACATTACTGAGGTTTTCAAATCTGTTGCACACTTACAAATGATGTTTTATGTTTCATAACTGAGGAGTTATTATTTTTTTTAATATTTTATTTATTTGAGCAAGAAAGAGAGTGATCATGAGCAGGATGACTAGAAGGGGGAGAAGCAGGCTCCCCCCTGAGCAGAGAGCACGATGTGGGGCTCAATCCCAGGACCCTGAGATCATGACCTGAGCTGAAGGCAGAGGCTTAACCCACTGAGCCACCCCTCACAACTGAGTGCTTTTTAAATACCTCATTCTGGAGGGTTAACTTTTTCTTTCTAATTGTGTCAGTTTTTTTGAAATACTTATTCTGGGTGAATAGGGCCAAGTACGTAAACAGTTGGTGTTTTCCTTCTGGTGTGTATTTCTTCAGACCCCATACAGCTGCGATCACTGTCTCATTAAAAGGACTTGCTCCCGGGGCACGTGGGTGGTGCGGTCCGTTCAGTTCTGACTCTTGGTTTCAGCTGGGATCGTGGTCTCAGGGGTCGCGGGATCAAGTGGGATCAAGTCCTGAGTTGGGCTCCGTGCCGAGCGTGGAGTCTGCAAAAATGTCTTCCTCTCCCTCTGCTCCTCCCCACCTCATGCTCTCTCTCTCGCAAATAAGTCTTTTAAAAGAATTACTCCCAATGGTGAAACTCTAAGGTTGCCGGTGTGATGGTCTCTGACAAAGAACCCCAGGCGTCCTGGTCTGTGCAGCTCAAGAGGGCAGGAGGGGGAGCCGGACGCGCGCACCTTCCCTGTTTGTCACAACTACACAAAGCACACCTGTGGTGATGTGCGTCTTCGTTGTGGGGATGACGTACGACTTGCTGCTCCAGGCATAACTGCTTTGAGGGAATTCCCAATTTCTGGAAATGCTGTTTGCCAATGCTTGTCGCCCAGATAGCTGCGAGACGTTTGCACGAAAGTCCATCCCAGGATGGAAACTTGTCCTTCCTCCTCTTTGCTGGGAATTGTGCCGAATGGCGTTGAACAGGATGTGTCTTCCCGTGACGGATGGGTGAGTGGTTGGCCTCACCCACTGGCATCTCCTCGTATTAATTCCGGTGGAGGAAAGATGGGCCGTGCCTTTCTCTTTCCCTCAGACCACTCGTGCTTCCGTTGATCTGCCCCCGGTTGACACAGGCCAGTGTCTGTCTCCATCGCATGGCCCCCAGGATGCCCGTCTGGCCCTGGACGTGGGGCACGTGTGGTCGTATCTTGGGTGGCGCTGGCTGGGCTTCATGTCTGAGAGTGTGTGCAGGGTGACAAAGATTCCGCAGTCTCTGCAGGGAGGAGTGCTTCTGATTATTCTAACCACTGTCAGATCGGGCTTTCCTCTCTCCTGCACTCACTTGAGCGGTATGACCAGTGATCGTGTGGCTCCCACACACTAGCAAAGGTTGATGGCAGCTGCACCGACCTGGAACAGCATGAGACGTGTGCGTCACAGCCACATCTCAGTGTCATCACCGGTGGGAAGGAATCCGTATGTGTGACATTTTCCATGGAAACCTCCTTTTCATATAGGACCGTGAAATCCTGTTTCAGATTTTTTTTTTTTTTTTTTACAAATTGTTAACCTTTTCAGGTACCCAGAGGTAGTTTTCCTTGTGACTTTGTGGTTCTTTTCTTTCCAGTTCCCTTGGGAACCTGAGAGCAGAGTTCTGCAGGGATGCCCACGGATGCTCGTCTGTAGGCTCTGAATCCGCACGTGCTCTATGTCCTTTAGTGGTCGGCTGGTCGTATGCGGCCAAACAAGGGGCAAAGGACGGTCCAGGGAAGCAGTTGATTATACTCAGGGTCTAGAGGGACAGTCAGCGCTCGTAAAGAAGGGGTGACAAAGGGAGCAAGCAGGAGTGGGAGGGTGGGAAGCACTGAGCATGAGGCTACGGGGGCGAGTGCCGCCATTGTCTAGACCAGTGTGGACTGTCACCGCTCGCTTTGAGCCGAGTGTGTGGCCCATGAGGGGGGCTCAGTATTTAGCACCTGACACTGAGCATAGAGTCTGGGAAAGAGGGGCTCAAGTTGGGCTGTGATCTTGATGTGGTTCCTTTCTTGCCCCGTGGCCTCTGGAGAATCACCTACGTCTGTAGGCCCAGAAATTAAAAACAGTATCTGCCTCGCAGAGTTGGCCGAGGAGCAAGTGGGTTTATCGGTGCTGAGTTCCTTTATGGAGAACATCTACCGCAGTGCCGGATGTGAGTACTAAGCAAGATGTCAGTGTCCACACCGTAATGAGAGTGCACTCACGGCCCCGGACAGTGGAAGCCGGCCCGGAGCTCCCTGCTGGGCTGTGGCTCTCTCATCGGCAGAAACAGTTTCACCCACCTGTCCTTGGAGGAGGACCTCCGCGTCGGGGATGAGTCAAGCAGGTGAAGACCATGTCAAGGTCATGGCCGTAAGGACGCTAAAAGACAGAGTCCAGTCCGTAAAAATCAGCCAATACTCCCTGCCTCTAGCTGACGTGCCTGGTGCCTCTCCCCGGTTCTCTAGGTAAAAACTATTAAGTTTTTCGGGGCGCCTGGGTGGCTCAGTCGGTTAAGCGTCCGCCTTTGGCTCCGGTTAGATCCCAGGCTCCTGAGATCCAGCCCCAACCAGGGCTACTTCTCCCTCCGCCCCTCCCTGTGCTTTCTCTCACCCCCTTCTCCTTAGTTACTTCTTTATTCGTGTGTGCACCTGAAATTTCTTAGGAAACTATCACGCTGCAATTTCTTTCAAAGAGGAAATAATTCTAGAGTTTGACAGTAGTAATCACAATCACCAACAAGGGGGGTTAAGTGACCCTTGGAGATCTTTTATTTGCCCCATACCTGACACATTATAATAGTCTGGGGACCCTGATCATTTGTTCTGAGATCCTCTACCATCGTTTCTGGGCAAAATCTTCAGCTGAGATTGACAGAATCCACAGTGGGCTTTGCATCAAGATTCAAATAGATCCCTCAAAAGTTCTCCCGAGAAGGGGCGCTTGGGTGGCACGGTCAGGGGACAGACTTTCGGTTTTGGCTCGGGGCGTGACCTCAGGGCTGTGAGATGGAGCCCCAGGTCAGGCTGTGTGCTCAGCACAGTCTGCTTTAGTCTCGCTCCCTCCCCCTGCCCCTCTCACTCTGTAACCGTCTTAAAAAGAGTTCCTCACAGAAGTAACCAATACCCTATAAATAAAGCAGCTCTTCAAGGCATCAAACCATATAGAAGATTCTAAGGCTCAAGGCCTCATTATCCCTTGCACTAGTCCCTGTAATACCCTTATTTTACCTGTGACGAAACCCAATCATCAAGGATCTTTTGTCCAGGATCTCCGCGCAACAAATCACGTTGTTCTCAAGCTCCATCGACTCCAGGTTCTCCGAGAAAGGACAAGGCCGTAAAACCTGAAGATCCTGAAGAAAGCCCAGAGGTCAGACACAAGGAGAGCAGAGCTCGAAATCCAGAAGAAAACTTAACGCCACCCTCCAGGTTGGGTAAGGAAGCAGTGAGCCTAGCAGGCTCTAACCTCTGGCATCCGTGTGCCCACCAGGCTCGGCGTCGTTGGGGGTCTTCTGGGTCCCACTTCTGATCACCAGAGAATGGGACCTTGAAGCATAAAAAGTGCTAGCTCTTCTGCCAGCAAAACTGTGGGATTATTTGGAAATAGCAGAGAATTGCAGTCGGGACCAAGGCAGGTAAGGCAAGCCGCAGGCATGTGCGGGAAGGCTGGTGGGAGCACAGGGAGTCCCAGTGCCCTGGCTTCGCATGGGCTGAGCTGCGATGGCCTCCCGCTGACGGGCTGTTGCTGGGGAGCAGAGCCTTCTCGCTCCAGTTGGGGGTCTCGCGTCCGCCTGCGAGGTCCCGCGCTCCCGTCTGGTCTGGCGTTGGCAATGGTAGGGTGTGAGAGCCCCCCCGCTGCCCGCCTCCCAGGTCTATGCTAGAGGAGGTTCCCTTTTATCTTCACGAAGGTGCACACCCAGGAGTGGAGGTTGGGGGTCGCAGGTACCTCTGTGATGAACTCTGAGAAGCCGCTGTATTTGGCACAGTGGCTGCTCCCTTTACACTCCACCCCTGGAGCATAAGGGTTCCCGTCTCTCTGCATCTTCGCCAAAACCTGGTTTTCGTTTTTTATTAAACGGGAGCCTTGGTGGTTGGTATGAAGCGAAAGGCTCGTGGTTTTGGTTTGCAGTTCAGGAGTGGCTGACCGGGTCGAACGTTTCCGAACAGGGTTGGCTTGAATCGAAAACCTTTTTATTCCGAATTCTGGACCATTATCCGATAAAGGAAATGTCAGTAAGTTGGTATGTATAGGTCTTATATCCTTAGGGAGATGATTATGAAGATGATGTGATTCCTGTACGTGTTTATTCAAATATATTAAGGGAAAACTGCTTATTTTTAGGTGTGATAATGGCCTTTGGGTTATGCTGAAAAATTACATTCCAAAATATTCATGGATTAAATGGTAGTATCAGAGTTCCATCAAGATTATCTGGTGAGAAATGAGTGGGGTGGACATAAGGCCTGACAGAAATGAGGTAAAAGACGGTCGTGGATATACAGTTTTATTATGCCCTTCAGCTGACCTTCCCACTTTCTACTGCAGTAAAATATACATAAAATTATACTATTTTAAGATTTTATTTATTTATTTGACAGAGAGATTACAAGTAGGCAGAGAGGCAGCAGAGAGTGAGGGGGAAGCAGGCTCCCCACTGAGCAGAGAGCCCGATGTGGGGCTCGATCCCAGGACCCTGAGATCATGACCTGAGCCGAAGGCAGAGGCTTTAACCCACTGAGCCACCCAGGCGCCCCAAATGATACTATTTTAAAGCGTAAATGTCAGAAGTATTAAATGCAATCCCAGTTTTGCAACCATCACTACCATCCATCTCCAGAAGTCTTCATCGTGTAGAACTGAAAATGTTCCCACTAAACACTGACTCCCCTCCCTCCTTCCCTCCTGTTCCCCCAGACCCCGGCCTCCACCATTTTACTACCCGTTGGTATGATTTTGACTACTCTTAGTCACACGTGTAGATTCATACGGTATTTGTCTCTGACTGCTTTATTTCACTCAGGATAATGTCTTCAGGTTCCATCTGTCTCACTACACATTGCAATTTCCTTCCTTTTTAAGGTTGAAAATATCCCATTGTATGTATGGATTCCGTTTGGCTTCTCTAGTCATCCATCAGTGGACATGTGCGTTGCTTGCACATTTTAGGTGTTGTGGATAATGCTGGTATGGACACGGGTGTACCAATATCTCTTCAAGGTTCTGCTCTTATTTCTGTTGGGTATATACCCAGAAGTGGAATTGCTGGGTCAGACAGTAATTCTTTTTTTTTTTTACATTTTTCAGCAACTACCATAGTATTTTGCACAGAGGCTTTTCCATTTTATCAACAGTGCACCTGTTGGTGCACTGTTCCGATTTCTCCACATCATCATCAACACTTGTTGTTTCTGATTTGCTTTGTTTTTAGAAGCAATCCCATTGTGTTTGAGGTGGTATCATATTGTGGTTTTGATTTGCAGTTCCCTAATGATTAATGATGTCATGTATTTTTTAATGTGCTTATTGGAGATTTATATATATCTATATCTATATATTCAACACACATATATATTCTTTATATATATTTTATTATATAATTATTATATAATTATACATATAAAAATTTATATATATATAAGGAATACATATATATTTAGAGAATGTTTTTTGAAGTCCTTTATTAATTTTGAATTAGGTTTTTTTTTTGGGTTGTTGCATTTTAGATGTTCTTTCTTATTCTGGATATCGATCTCATCAAATATGTGGATTTTCAAGTATTTTCTCCCATTCTGAGAGTTGATATTTTACTGTGTCGATACTGTCTTTTGATGCACAGGATTTTACATTTTCATGAAGCCAAATGAGTCTATTTTTTCTTTCTCTCTCTTTTTAAAGATTTATTTGGCAGAGAGAGAGCACAAGCAGGGGGAGCAGCAGGCCCCTCCCGAGCAGGGAGCCCGAGGCGGGGCTCCATCCCAGGACCCTGGGATCATGACCGGAGCTGAAGGCAGAGGCTTAACCGACTGAGCCCCCAGACAGTCGCTGCGTCTTCTCTTCTGTTACTTGTGATGTTATAGTTGAGAAATCACTGCCACATCCAATGTTATGAAGCTTTTCTTCTGTTTCCTTCTAAGAGTTTTACTGTTTTAGGGCTTACATGTAGGTTCTTGATCTGTTTTGAGTTGCGTTTGAATATGGTACTAGAAGGTTCCACTTCATTCATTTCCATGTGGACGTCCCGTTTCCCCAGCACCGTGTACTGAAAGACTGTCCTTTCCCCATTGAATAGTCTTGGCACTTGTCAAAAAGCAGTTGACCAGGGGCGCCTGGGAGGCGTAGTTGGTTAAGTGTCTGCTTTCAGCTCAGGTCATGATCCCAACGTCCTGGGATCGAGCCCCACATTGGGCTCCCTGCTCAGCGGGGAGCCTGCTGCTCCTCCCCTCTGCCTGTGGCTCCCCCAGCTTGTTCGTATGCTCTGACAAATAAGTAAAATCTTTAAGAAAATACTGTATTTAAACCATGAACATATGATGTGTTTCCATTATTAGGTCTTTTCTTTCAGCAGTGATTTGTAGTTTTACCTTGTATGAGTCTTTGGCCTCATGGGTTAAGTCCTGAATATTTTATTCATTTTGATGCTCTATTAGGTAGAATTGGTTTTGTAATTTCATTTTCCTATTGTTTACTGTGTTTAAAACTAATATTTATGTGTTAACTTTTTATCCCGATATTCTGTTAAATTCATTTATTAGTTTTAATGGTTTTGTGTGAGCACATGGACTCTATTTAGAGTTTTCTGTACATAAGATGTATGGATATCATTTTTATTCCTTTCCAAGCAGGATGCTTATTTATTTTCTTTGCCTAATTGCTCTGGGTATACGCTCCATACTGTGGAGCGGTGAAAGTCATTCTTGTTCCTGGTCTTTCCCCACTGGGTGTGATGTTCTCTGTGGCTTTTTCATATATGGATTTTATAATATTGAGGTTGTTTTCCTCTACTTCTAGTTGAAGTGTTATAAAAGGGGGTTGGGTTTCATCACGTGCCGCTTCTGCATCAGTTTAAGATGACAACTTGGTTTTTTACCTTCATTCTGTTAATGTGCACTGCACGGACTCGGTGTTGTACGCTGACCGATTCTTGACCCCCAGCAGTGAATTCCACTTGACCATGGCCTGCAGTCCTTTGGGCATGCTGCTAAATTCTATCTGCTAGTCTTTTGTTGGGGAGTTTTCATACAAATTCATATGGGATCCTGGTGTGTAGTTTTGTTTCCTTATAGAGTCCTTGGCTTTTCTGCCAGGGTGATTCTGGTCTCCTAACTCGAGAGGTATTTGTTTCTCTTCAATTTTGGGGGGAAAAGTTTGATAAGGATCGGTAGTCTTTAAATTGTTTGGTACAATTCACCAGTGAAGTCATCAGGTTCAGGATTTTTCTTTGGGAGAGTTTTGGTCACCGATTCAATCTCTTCATTAGTATAAGTTGTTTGGATTTTCTGTTGCTTCATGGCTGATTCGCAGGTTTTGCGTTTCGGGGAATTTGCCTGTTACATCTCAGTTGTCCAGTTTGTTGCTGTACATTTCTTCACGTTCTCTTGTCCTTTCTGCTTCTGTAGACTCAGTAGCAATGTCCTCACTGCCTTTCTGAATGTAATAATTTGAGTCTTCTCTTTCTTAGTCCGCGTAGCTAAAGGTTTGTCAGTTTTGTTGATCTCAGAGAAGCAAATTTTAATCTTTTCTTTCTTTAGTTTTCTCTATTATTTTTTTCCGTTTCATTTATCTCTGCTCTAATCTTTACTATTTCCTTCTACTAGATTTTGATTTGCTGCTGCTTACTCCACTTCTTAGGTTGTGATGTCAGGTTGTTGAAATTTTTTTTTTTTTTAACTATAATAGCAACACTTTATTTTTATGTGTAGAAAAATTGTGCATAGGTATTTTGGGCATTTCTTAATTATTTATATAAACATTCATTGCATTATTGTTTAAAGCAAGATTATTACACTGCTTATTTTATTTTTTCCAGGTTGTTGAATTTAAGTCTTGTTTTTTAATATAAGTATCTATAGATGATAAATTCTCCCTTAGCAATGTTTGTGCTGCACTCTGTATGTCTTGGTAAGTTTTATTTTCCTTTTCCTTTCTTTCAAGTACTTTTAAATTCCCCCTGGGATGCCTTTTTTGGTGCACTGGATTACTTTAAAGTAGGATAATTAATGTTACTGTCCGAGAAAAGGCGCTGCTGCTGAGGGGAAGCATACGCTGTTAATGTTGATGAGAAGGTGAAGGTTTGTGTGGTTACAGTGACTGCATCCATCCATGCACATCTCTGAGTTTGAAAAACGTGATAATTTGAAATACTTGAAATACTAAAATAATGAGAAAATAATAATGTTTCGAAGACTATGCAAGTTGAAACTGGAGAATGAGTTGTCTTTATGTTCTCCCCGTGTGTGTTTGTCTTTGGTGTTTTACAAAGAAAGCAGTCAGGCTGGGGTGTGCACAAGAACCAGTAGTGGGTGACTGAAGGACACATGGTGACCTGTCCCTTTGTGACATGGATCCTGCCACTGTTTCCAGCCTTAGAGACCTGTTCCCTAATGGGTGCAGGTGTGTGTCTCCAGTGATGTCCTCAGCAGGAGGACACATCTGTGCTTGAGGTGGGGACTTCAGAGGTGGAAGAGAGCTCAGCAAAGGTGGGCTGGAGAGACACGCTGCTCATGCCCAGGAATAAGAATGCCCCGAACAGGGTCCCACAGGCACAGCATTCCCGAAGGGCAGGGCTCGGCCTATGGTCAGTCAGTGCCAAGACTTCTTACAGGGTGAGGATAAGAGGAATAGGCCCGTGGGCCCGCGTTGGGAAAGCAAGACGCAAGCCCCCCGTCTCATCCGGACCTTTCCCAGGGAAGGGGTGTGCGAAAGAGGAATAAAAGCATTTCCACAGAAAAATGTTCTCACACCACTTACTCAGACACATCCCATTTAAGATGAAATGCTAAGTCTTAAAAAATGGGCTTGCACAACCTTCCACACATTTTGTCCTGATGTGGCCCAGAGAGGACGATGTTTCTGGAGACGTCTCCTTAGTACGGTGTGTGCACCAGGAGAAAGGGGGAGGGGAGGCGACCTGGGGTGCCAGGAAGCAGAGCACACCTCCACAGGGGGTCCAGCCCATGAGCCCGATGTCAGGAGCAGGTGGAGGGGCCACTGTGCCTTTGCTGTGCCCTCCCCATCATACAGCTTTGGGTGGGAATCACAAGTTAGCAATACAGCGGTCTGTATCAGATGATCACTGGACCGTTTAGGAGAACTGTAAACGTTAAACACTTACGTCCATTTACTCCATTTATCCAGATGTAAGGGCCACAAAGACTGCTACCTCCCTTTTCTTAATCACTGAAAATTTGCTCAGAGCCCCAGTAGTAAAGTCAGCACGTACAGTGTTCACATTATAGCCGCCAAGCAAGATCCCGGTTGGAATGTGAGGGGGCCAGCGGAGTGGCCCACAGCAGCCAGAGCTGGTCACAAATGCAGCCTGGAATTCTGTTACCAGGACATTCAGACAGCCACACCCTGTGTGCAAATGGATGGAAAGCCCCTGCTCCGTGACTGGCCATTTACAGAGTCGAGAGTGCATACCTAACGTGGCCTAAACCTTTTAACCATCAAGAAATTAAGCTTGAAGCATGCTCCTGCCGCCATTCCCTGTGGTTCTCATTATAATTGGAAGACGCACCTTAGCCACAGGCATCCCGGAACCTAGAAGGACAAGGTTTATTACTCACATGTCCTGGGACGTACCCAGCCCACAAGGCTGTAAGTCCAGAGAGAATGCAGACCTGGTGTTCTGTGTGTGTTGGGGTCACGAATGGGACGCCCAGCGTTCTGCAGGCTGACTCTTTAGTAGGAACTTCACTGGTGGAGGGTGGCCTGCTTCTCTGTCGGGTTCTGGCGGCTGTGGTCTACAGCCGACTAGGTTTATTCCAGATGGGGGTCTTTGACGTGGAAGCCTCAGCAGTCCAACGCTTACTGACAGGCGCTACACTATGATCTGAAGCTCGCTGTCAAGCACTTACACCACCATACGCTCCGTAACAGCTAAACTCTCTGTCACATTAAAAGCACACTTCACGTTACTATGGTGCAAATAAACTACCGAGAAAGAAAGTGGTATTAACTGAAGACCCAGGCGAAAACCAAAACACTTTTCAAACTTCTGCACCCTAACTGAAGGAGGACTTAAGAGTTCTTATGTGAGCACTTAATTGTGAAAGAACTGGAAATTCACTATTTAGGGGTCTAGTGTTAAATGAGGTAATGACAAACATAATACCATATTTATAACTTCTATATTTCCTTTCCGGAGTATTATACATGAATTAGTGCAAGACTTTCCAACATTACTTACAGTGACAGGATCTCTCGCTAGAAAGCATGGCCTAACAGAGATTTTTTGCAATATTACATGCATTTCTGGGGCTGCTACCCGGTGTGCATCCTCACGTGGTTTCGAAAGGATGAGGACCAACTGAAGGCTTTCCCACATTATGCACATTCATAAGGCTTCTCTCCAGTGTGGGTCCTCTCGTGCCCCCGGAAGGACTCGGGGGGACTGAAAGCTTTCCCACAGTGCTCACATGCAGCTTCTCCCCACTGTGCACCCTCATGTGGACTCGGAAGGCTTCAGGCCAACTGAAGGCTTTCCCTCAGTCCTTACACTTGCATGGCTTTTCTCCAGTGTGAGTGCCCATGCCCAGTAAGACTGGAGAACTCGTGGAAGGTTTTCCCACACTGTCTGCAATTATAGGTTTTCTCTGAAGTGTGAATCTTCGTCTGTTGAGTGAGAGAGTAAGAATGGTGGAAGGCTCTTCCGCATAACTTACATTCATAGGGCTTCTCCCCCGTGTGTGTTACCATGTGTCTTTGAAAGACTGAGGGATAAATGAAGGCTTTCTCACATTCCTTGCACTCACACGGCTTTTCCCCAGTGGTCTAGTAAGACTGGGGGACTCAGGGAAGGGTTTCCCGCATTGCTTGCACTCATAGTTTTTCTCTGGAGTGTGAATCCTGAAATGTTGAGTGAGAGAGTAGAAATAAGGAAAGGTTTTCCCACATAACTTACATCCATAGGCCTTCTCTCCAGGGTGGGTTCTCAGGCGCGTGCCACAAATACGAGCCCACTTGAGTGCCCGACACAGGC
>JAQQSY010005992.1:0-11317 GCA_028646535.1 Procyon lotor | reverse complement strand
AAATAAAATCTTTAAAAAAAAAAAAAAAAACTTATCAAACTCAACACCCAGAGAATAAATAATCCAATCAAGAAATAGGCAGAAGACATGAACACATGATAAAGTGCTCAACATCACTCAGCATCAGGGAAATACAAATCAAAACCACAGAGAGATACCACCTCACACCAGTCAGAATGGCTAAAATTAACCAGTCAGGAAACGAAGGTATTGGGGAGGAAATGGAAAAAGGGGAACCCTCCTACACTGTTGGTGGCAATGCAAGCTGGTGTAGCCACTCTGGAAAACAGTATGGAGGTTCCTCAAAAAGTTGAAAACAGAGCAACCCTATGACCCAGCAATTGCACTACTGGGTATTTACCCGAAAGATACAAATGTCATGATCTGAAGGGGCACGTGCACCCCAATGTTTATAGCAGCAATGTCCAAAATAGCCAAACTATGGAAAGACCCTAGATGTCCAACAGATGAATGGATAAAGAAGATGTGGTGTATAAACATACACCATGGAATATTATGTAGCCATCCAAAAACATGAAATCTTGCCATTTGCAATGATGTGGATGGAACTAGAGGGTATTATGCTGAGTGAAATAAGTCATCAGAGAAAGATAATTATCATATGATCTCTCTGATATGAGGAATTCGAGAAACAAGACAGAGGATCTTAGGGAAAGAGAAGGAAAAATGAAACAAGACGAAACCAGAGAGGGAGACAAACCTTAAGAGACTCTTGCTGTCAGAAAATAAACTGATGGTTGCTGGAGGGGAGGAGGGAGGGAGGGAGGGATGGCGTGGTGGGCTGCCAAACACTGGGGAGGGTATGTGCTATGGTGAGCACTGTGAATTGTGTAAAACTGATGAATCACAGACCTGCACCCCCGAAACAAATAATACATTATATGTTAATTTTTTTTAAAGAGGCAACATGTTTCTGCCTTTACTCCGCTGCTTAATACTACATAATGTAGGGGCGCCTGGGTGGCTCGGTGGGTGAAAGCCTCTGCCTTCGGCTCAGGTCATGATCTCAGGGTCCTGGGATGGAGCCCCGCATCAGGCTCTCTGCTCAGTGGGGAGCCTGCTTCCCCACCACCCCCCACCACACCCACCCCCCACCCCTGTCTCTGCCTGCCTCTCTGCCTATTTGTGATCTCTCTGTCAAATAAATATTTTTTAAAAATACTAGATAATGTACATTCTATTATTTTTCATAAATATTCTCAAATTAATAGAGACAACTCCTCATCGCATACCTGACACTCATGCTCGTCTAGGTAGGAACTATAGAAAGAGGTTGCTCCCTGAGAAGAAGAAATCGGCCCTTCTAAAATAACACAGAATTCTGAGCAGATAAGAGTCATGAGTGGTTTGAGAAAGTGAGATAAACTTTTAGAAACATAATGGTCCCTTTGTGACTTACTAACAGTGGAATCTTTTTCAAATGCATGTGAATTGCTTTTTCAAAGAGCCCTTTTAGGTTTGCTAACTTAGAATTATAGGGGCCACCTTTTCCTTACTGGCATAGCACAAAGTCTGTTTGCCTTACCTCAATGCTGACACTCTGAAGGGATCTGAGGTCATAATCATCGAGAAAGTAAGTTCTATCATTCTGATGTGGTGACAGACTGGTCTGCGGGGGCTGCCCAACTACCCCATCACTTCTCTCCAAACTGCTCATGAGGCAGTTTTCATAAGTTGTCTCAGAGTATTGTAACATTCCGAGTCTGTGGTCTTTCTGTCCCACAGCAAAACACAGCACAGGTAGAACTACCTTTTGTCATATAAAAATTGTGCAGAGGATTCTAGTCAATATCTCCATTCTTTCCCTCACACAGGCTCTTGTGGGTGTGTCTCACCCTGTGGGGACCACTATTGATGGCCTCCAGCCTGGGTTCTCTTGTTTCCTGGTAACTATCAGGAAGTCAGAGCTTCCCTCTGGTCTCTCTAATGATCGGTCCCCCTGTGAATAGTTCTTCAGGGGTTTGGGGGGGCAATCCCTCCTGACCCACTAGCCACTGCTTGAGGCTCCACTTCTGTGAGAAGATGGCATGTCTTCTCCTCAGGTGCCCAGGGAAGTTTGACCTTGTCGTCTGCCAAGAAACCACCCCACAACATTGTCCAGGTAGGTCGGACTCTACTGAAATATTTGGAATAAACTCAAGGAAATTTCGTTTAGCAGGGGTATAATTAAAACTATGTCCAGAAAATTAAGTTCTTCACAAACCCCTCCCAACTCCTAATTTAGATTTCCTGCTCACCTCCTATCTCCTCTGCCTTCCATCCAAAATACCAAGGCCTTGTACTTGTAAGGACTGATCTTACTCCAGTATCCCCTGCCTTCTGCTTGCTGAATTTTCATACCTCATACCTCCGAGTGTGTGAGGTGGGAATGCTGTGGTTTGTGGCTCAGCAGGACATTTGGTGATACCCATCTTTCACCCCCAACCCTTCAGAGTAGACCCTGCAGGTGTAATTTTCAGACACTCCACTTTCTTCCCTCGACAGTCCAACACAGAACACACAGAGAAATGACAATTCTGAAACAATATAGAATCAATCTCAAAGGAGGGAGAAAATGTGTCGCCTGATTGTCTCAAGCTTTCCAAGGTACCTCCCTCTCACAATGTAGCCAAGAGCTATATCACACACAGCAGCTGTAGTTCTTTCTCTTTGTTCCCTGCTCTCCAAAAGGGGCATAAGCTGATGAGGATAAAGCCCTAAGTCTTGCAAATTTGGAAGTCAAAGCTTTGTGACACAAAAATGTGACATTTTTAGTCCAATATCTTCTTCATATTTTCTGAGGGTGTGTTTGGGAGAGGTGTTGAAATAAGATAGTTTTATCATTCTAGGTAATTGGGTGGTTGGACCCTATCATTGCCCTTCTAAAAGTTTCTGATACTATGGTCAGGATATGAAGAGAAAAGAAAAGGGATGTTTGTAAAATTTCTACAAAGATGTCATTCTATATTGTATATGGGGTATCTTTTATATAATTATGTAAATTAGGTGCATACCAATTATGTATATATTTGTGTGTGTATATAAGTATGTGTATGTGTCTAAGTATATATGTACAGTCCAGTATTGTATAGCTGTTCAAGAATATTGAAGAGCTTTGTAATTCAAAGTACACGAGGCTGGGGTAGATCCCTAACTTGGCATAATGGCCCCAATTCCTGAAAGATTGACATAGAAACCCTAATTTCCACGAAACAGCAGTTTCTCTGAGCTTTTCTGCAAATTCTGTAAGGAGCCTTCCACACAGTAACTGAGCCCTCTGAGCAAAGGTTTCCACGAATGGTGCAATATGGCTTCTTTATCTGGGGCCTCAGTGTGAGCTTGCACTGTGTTTAGTGTGGGATGGTGACCCATCTGGGCTCGTCTGGAGGACCGGTGTTAAGGACTAGTCAGGCATCCATTGACCAGCCTGGAGAAGGAGGGTAATTATCCTCATGGAAGTTGGAGAGAAGGACATTATGCTTAGGAAAGAAAGAGCGGAAAAGGGACATTGCCTCCAGGCACTAGAGGAGGGGCAATATTAAATACAGAAGAGACTCAGCTGCTCAATTTCAGCAACCTCCAAGTGCCAGTTCAGGACGTCTGAGCTGCAGACACTAAATGGGAGTGAGCATGCAAGGCAGCTGCTGGGGAAAGTGTCTGTGAAAGATGAAGGGCAAGTAACCAAAAGTAGTTGGGTGCTTTCAGTTGGCAATTTAGGTCCATCGCTTGTCAGCGGGGAGGGGAAACGAAGAGTTATGTAGGAAGAGCACTGGGCCATGGTGCACTTCTGAAGACCTTCTGGCCAGGATGGTAGCAAGTCCCCAAGTCTAAGTCACCTATTAGAGGAGTCCTCCCTAGGCAGGAATGGGCAGGCCTCGTTCGCTGCTCGTGTTGGCTGCGCGCAGCCATGGGCAAGTGTGGCCTCACCATTCACAAGGTTGTCAGAGATGCTCCCCTGCAGCTTCTCTTAAAAGGTGACGTGAGTGGGGCCCTCCACAGCCAGTATGTAACCCCTTCTTCAACTTGTTCAGGGAGCAGCCTCACAAGTTTCCCGGGGGCCTCTCTTTCTGAGGGGAAACAGAGGAGGAAGCTTGGTGGGATGATTTCCTGTTTGGTTGCAGGATAGATCTGGTACTCACCCTGTCCCTTATCTACAGTCCGCGCTACATTGCCTTCACCCTCATCGCTCACCTCACAGCAGAGGGCCGTGGGAAACCAAGTCCCTGCTGTTAAAGAGCCAGCAAATTAGCACATGGCAGGAGACACAGCACAAAAGTAGCATCTTGAAAAGCACCAGGGTTATACATGAAGGAGATTTATTGACAATTTCAGGATGTATGCCAGAGGGGCAAGGATCTACAGATTTCTCCAGGAATAGAAGTACTGACAGGTGCTATTTTTCTTGGCCTCCTTCAGCCTAGATTTCCAGTTGCATGTAGAAGCTACTTCTGACATTCTCCATTTATCTACCTTTCTAGCACTGATTTCCCTATCTCAGCATTCCCTGCAAACCCACCCTATACAATCTCCCCACCTTGGCAAGTTCCCATCCTGCCATATCTGGCAGGTAACCTCATTTGGGACCAGCATTCCCCCCAAAGTGACTACTGCCCCACAAGAACCAGCAGAGAAGCCCTGGCCAGGACTGGTAACCTTCCCCCAAAAGCAACTCCTGCCCTCGGGAGGTGGGAAGCTAACCCCTCCCCCCAACCAGTGTTCCCACAGTAGCTACAGTCAGGCCTCTCACCTAGCCAGGCCTGAGACTGGCCTTCTCCACCAGGACATGTGCAACAGTTGTGACCAATCATTGCGCACAGCCACACTGACGGCTGGACCATCCACCAGCACAGCTGCAGTGGCTGCAGTAGGGCTTCCCAGCCAGCCACACAAGAGATGAGTCCCGTCCACAAGAGTGTCAGCAGCAGTTATGGCTCACATGTAAGAGGAAGGCCCAACAGGAATGCAGCCCACAGAGGGGACATGCCTAGAGTGCCCGGTTCTAGTGACCAGGGAAGATTTCGCTACAGACCACCACAGGGTGCCTTCCACACAAGGCTACTACTTTCAAGACCCAGAGGTGTTGATGACCTAATGCATAGAGATAAAGAGAATTGGACAAAATCAGGAGCAGAGGGATACTTTCTAAGTGAATTAAGGTAAAACTACAGAAAAAGAGCTAAGCAAAATGGAAATAAGAAATCTACCTGATAAAGAGTTCAAAGTAATCAAAATAAAGATACTCACTGGACTTGAGAGAAGACTGAATCAATTCAGAATTTCAACAAATAGTGCTCGCTTCGGCAGCACATATACTAAAATTGGAAAGAATTTCAACAAATATAGGAAATGTAAAAAGTTACCAGTCAGAACTGAAGAATATAATGACTAAAATGAAAAATACACTAGAAGGAGTCTATAGGGGATTAGAGGATGCAGAAGAATCAATCAGCGAGCCAGAAGACAGGGTAATGGAAAAAAACCCAAGCTGAATAGCAAAAAGGAAAAAGAGTTTTAAAAAATGAGGATAGGGTATGGAGTGTCTGGGTGGCTCAGTCAGTTGGGCGTCTGTCTTTGGCACAGGTCACGATCCCAGCATCCTGGGATTGAGCTCCATGCTGGGCTCCCTGCAGGAGGGAGTCTGCCTCTCCATCACCCTGCTCATGCTTTTGCTCTTGTTCTCTCTCTCAAATAAATCTTTTTTTAAAAATTAAAAAATGAGGATAGGCTAAGTGACTTCTGTGACATCAAGCAAGCTAACATTTGCATAATAGGAGTCCTAGAAGAAGGAGAGAGAGAAGGGGGCAAAAAACTTATTTGAAGAAATAATAGCTTAAGGGGCGCCTGGGTGGCTCAGTGGGTTAAAGCCTCTGCCTTCAGCTCAGATCATGATCTCATGATCTCAAGGTCTTTGGATGGAGGCCCACATTGGGCTCTCTGCTCAGTGGGGAGCCTGCTTCCCCCCTCTCTCTCTGCCTGCCTCTCTGCCTATTTGTGATCTTTCTCTCTCTAACAGATAAATAAAATCTTAAAAAAAAAAAAAGTAAGAAAGAAAAGAAAAAGAAATAACAGCTTAAAACTTTCCTAATTGGGGAAAGGAAAGAGACTTCAAAGTCCAGGAAGTATAGAGTGCCAAACAAGATGAATTCCAAAAAAGTCCACAACAAGATACAATGGCAAAAAAATAAAATAAAGATTAAATCTTAAAAAGCACCAAAAGAAAAGCAAACAATGATATACAAGGAAAACCTCATAAGGTTATAGAATGATTTTTCAGCAGAAACTTTGCAGGCCAGAATAAAATGGCATATTCAAAGTGTTGAAAGAAAAAACTAAAGCAAGAATATTCTATTCAACAAGATTATCATTCAGAATTGAATAAGAGATCAAGGGTTTCCCAGATAAACCAAAATTAAAGGAGTTTATCACCTCTAAAACATAAGGAACAAAACAAGAATATCGCTCTCACCAATATTATGCAACATAGCACTAGAAGTTCTAGCCACAGCAATCACACAAGAAAAATAAATAAAAGTTACCTGAAATGGTAAGAAATAGGCTACATCCTGTTTGCATATGACACAATACTATCTATAGAAAACCCTAAAGACTCTACCAAAAAACTGTTAGAACAAGTGAATTCATTAAAGTTGCAGAATACAAAATTTATAGAAATTTGTTGCACTTCTGTACACTAATAACAAAATAGGAGAAAGAGAAGTGTACAAGGTGATTCTGTTTACAATTGCATGAAAAAGAACAAAATACCTACAGATAAATTTAATTAAGGAGATGAAAACCTATACTCTGAAAACTGTAAGACACTGATGAATTGAAGACAACACAAATGAAAAGATAATCCGTGCTCATGGATTGGAGGAATACTGTTCTATGTTATAATAATGTCCATACTACCCAAAGCAATCTATAGATTTAATGTAATCCCTATTAAAATACTGTTTTTCACAGACCTAGAACAAATAATCCTGAAATTTGTAAGTAACCATAAAAGACCGTGAATAGCCAAAGCAATCATGAGAAAGAAGAACAAGGCTAGAGGTATCGCAATCCCAGATTTCGAACTATAATACAGAGTTATATCAATCAAAACATTATGATATGGGCGGGGCACCTCCGTGGCTCAGGTGTAAAACATCTGCCTTCAGCTCAGGTCATGATCCCAAGGTCCTGAAATGGAGCCCCTGCATCAGGCTCTCCGCTGTGCAGGAGGCCTGCTTCTCCCTCTCCCACTCCCCCTGCTTGTGTTTCCTCTCTTGCTGTGTCTCTGTCAAATAAATAAAATCTTTAAAAAACAAAAATAAAAGCATTATGGCATAGGCACAAAAATAGACACATAGATTAATGGAACAGAAGCGAGAGCCCAGAAATAAACCCACACATTGCCAATTAATCTATAACAAAGGAGGCAAGGATATATAAGGAAAAAAGACTGTCTCTTCAGTATATGGTACTGGGGAAACTGGATGGCTACATGCAAAAGAATGAAACTGGACCGCTTTCTTACACTATAAACTCAAAATGGATTAAAGACCAAGTATAAGACTTCAAACCCAAAACTCCTAAAAAACAACAACAACAAAAAAAACAAAAACAAAAACCAACTTGGTAGTAAACTCATAGACATTGGCCTTAGCAACGTTTTTCTGGATAGGTCTCCTTGAGCAAGAATAACAAACAATTAGGACCACACCAAACGAAAAAGCTTTTGCACAGCAAAGGAAACCATACAAAAGAA
This sequence comes from Procyon lotor, assembly GCA_028646535.1. NCBI lineage: Eukaryota > Metazoa > Chordata > Mammalia > Carnivora > Procyonidae > Procyon > Procyon lotor. The sequence continues at coordinate 3,564 of JAQQSY010005992.1, read as the reverse complement.
AAAGGCAACCTACTGAATGGGAGAAGACATTTGTAAATGATAAATCTGATAAGGGGTTAATGACTGAAATAACTATATATACTTAAAAAACCTTATATAATTCAATGCCAGGCAAACAAGACAAGTAAAATATGGGCAGAGGAATTGAACAGACATTTTGCCAAAAATAACATACAGATGGCCAACAGATACATGAAAACATATTCAACATCACTAATCACCAGGAAAATGCAAATCAAAAACACAATGAGCTATGACCTTACACATTTCCGAATGGTTAAAATCAAAAGGATAAGAGATAACAAGTGTTTGAGAATGTGGAAAAAAAGGAACTCTTGGGCTCTATTGCTGGGAATGTAAATTGGTGCAGCTACTCTGAAAAACACTGGGAAGTTTTCTCAAAAAACTTAGAAGTACCACAGGATTTAGTAATTCCACTTCTGGGTATTTACAAAGAAAACAAAACCACTAATTCAAAAAGATATACGCACCCCTATGTTTACTGCAGCATTATTTACAGTGCCAAGATATAGAAGCAACTTAAGTGTTTATCAATAGATGAATAAAGAAGTTGTGATATAGGGGCCCCTGGGTGGCTCAGTGGGTTAAAGCCTCTGCCTTCGGCTCAGGTCGTGATCTCAGGGTCCTGAGATCGAGCCCCATATCGGGCTCTCTGCTCAGCAGGGAGCCTGCTTCCCCGTCTCTCTCTCCCTGCCTCTCTGCCTACTTGTGATCTCATTCTCTGTCAAATAAATAAATAAAATCTTTAAAAAAAAAAAAAAAAAGAAGAAGTTGTGATATACACAATGGAATATTACTCAGCCATAGAAAAGAATGAAATCCTGCCATTCATAACAACATGGATGGACCTAGAGGGTATTATGCTAAGTGAAATAAGTCAGACAAAGAGAAACAAATACCATATTGTTTCATTTATATGTGGAAACTAAACAAATAAAAATAAAATAGAAACGGACTCATAGAGAATACAGTGGTAGTTGCCAGATGAGTAAGCATTAGGAGATGGATGAAATAGGTAAAGGAGATTACAAGGTGCAAACTTCCAGTTACAATATATATAAGTCACGGGGATGACAATTACAGCATACAGAATATAGTTAATAATACTGTAACTGTGTATTGTGATAAACAGTAACTACACTTATGGTGAGCATTTTATAATGTTCATAATGGTTTAATCGTGGTATTTTACACTTGAAACTAATATGTGTCAGGTTGACTTCAGTTCAAAAAAGGTAAGGAAAACAAGAAAATATACACATAACTACCTTTTCTTTTTTGCCTAGAAATACAGAAAAGACAAACCAGAAAATAAAGTAGTTAAGTTAGAAAGGAATGAGAGGGAAAAGACGTAAATGATATGCAAGGGACACATCTCTGAGTATATCTTTTTGGACACTTTTGATTATTAGAAATACGATAATGTTCCATATGTCAAAAAATAAATAGCAAGTGGTGGGGGAATAAAACTAAACACAAATAGAAAAACTAAACGCAAATAGAAACATCTAAACCCCCGTATATTTCAACAGACTAACACAGCCACACAAAGGTGAGTGGTGGGAAGAACTAATCCAAGTGACTGAACACAGCACTTGGACTAGGTACCTGTAGGATGAAGACAAAAGAACTGCAAACAAATCTTGAATTGTTTTTTAGTAAGTTTGCTTTTTTATACTGGTTAAGCGTGCAAATGTAAAATTCTATTATGCAAATTGTAAGTCTGAGGAAATGAGCAATGTGAAAAATGTGCTGATGTTCTTGGGAACCAGGTCTCTCACTATAATTCTGGGAACTATAAACATAGAAAAAGAAAAGACAAAGAACCCTGTGGGGTAGGGGTGCCTGGGTGGCTCAGTCAGTTACATGTCCTAACTCTGGATTTCAGCTCAGGTTGTGATCTCAGGGTTGTGAGATGGAGCCCTAGGTTGGTCTCAGTGGAAAGTCTGCCTCCCTCTCTCTCCCCCTCTCCCTCTTACCCCCCATATATTCTCTCTCTCAAAAATAAATAAATCTTAAAAAAAATAAAAGGAATCCTGGGGTAAAATTGGAACTGAAGCCATTAAAGTGAACTCATGGCTTCTAAAAAATTATTTGTAAAAAAAAAAAATTTTGTGTGTGTGTGTGTCTGTGTGTGTATATATGTACACACACACATATATATATATGTATGTTAAGTATGTATGTCAGTTAAGCATCACCCTTCAGCTCAGGTCATGATCCTGGGGTCCTGGAATTAAGCCCTACATCAGGCTCCCTGTTCAGCTGGGAGTTTGCTTCTCCCTCTCCTGCCCCTCCCCACTTGTGCTCTCTTTCTTTCAAATAACGAAAATCTTTTTAAAAATAATATATGTATTATATAATATATTTATGTTTTAAAATCCATAAATCAAACATTACACACACACACACACACACTTCCCTTATTTCAATCCACTGACAGAGCCTAGAAACAATGACACCCTGAGAACTATTAGTACACCTGGGTCCATACATTTTGGCTTCTAAGTATCATTCTTCTCTAAAAGAAATCAGGGCTCCTTGGAAAAAAAGATGATTCCGGGGCTGGGTTAAGGGAGGTACAAGATGAGAAGGAATTATCTTTCTGTGCCAGGAAGTAAGAAAGTGTTCCAAAAAATGATAGAAGAGTGTTAAAAGGACACAAGAGCCAACCTGAAGGGAGTGATCCGAAAGAACTGAGTCCTAAAATATACTAGAACAGTAATAGATTACAACAAATGGATTAAAATAGGAATTCATGGGTTCGTACTGATAAATAGATATGACAGATTGATAGATAATGGATGAATGGGCAAGCAATTGAAAGAGGACAGAGTGCCCTTCTTGCAGTTGAATACTAATTGATAAATGTGAAGGGGGTGGTAGAGTTGGAAAATCCTTTCTGCAACCACCACAGTAAAGATTGGTTCATGCAGGGGCGCCTGGGTGGCTCAGTCGTTGGGCGTCTGCCTTCGGCTCAGGTCATGATCCCAGGGTCCTGGGATCGAGCCCCACATCGGGCTCTCTGCGCGGCAGGGAGCCTGCTTCTCCCGCTACCATTCCCTCTGCTTGTGTTCCCTCTCTCGCTGTGTTTCTCTCTATCAAATAAATAAAATTAAAAAAAAAAAATTTAAAAGATTGGTTCATGCAGGGATCATCAACAGATTCCAAATACAGAGTGTAAAGTTTAAAAAACAAGATATCTGCATGGCCTTACATTGCCCCCACAGATTATTTATTATTATCAGTGGGTAAAATATTGACAATACAGTGGAGAGACCAGACAAAACGTTGACGTGGTGACTAATTATCACCGATGAGGGGCAGATGCGGTGCACCTCCAGGTGCCGCATTCTGAGGAAGACACATACTTTCTTTTATAATGTCCCAGCCAGACTTGAACCTAATGATGAGGAAACATCAGGCAACCCCAGACTGAGAAAACGTTCTGTAAAATAACAGCCTGTGTTCCTTAAAAATCTCTTCAAAGTTGTGCCTGGCTGGCTCAGCCAGTAAAGTATGTGACTTTTTTTTTTTTTTTTT